>JAEIFV010000741.1:0-154445 GCA_018904265.1 Lordiphosa collinella
AAATAGTAGTTCAACAATCAATAACAGAATACTTTTTGATTAAGCTATAAAATTTCAAGGTAATAGCCAATTTTTTTCTTGAAATTAGGTCTCTTAATTGAATCAAAGAAGGCTGGGCTAATTTGACCAAAGTAAAAAGTGTTTCAGCCAGTTGGTAATTTCAAGAATAATTTCACTTAATAATAATTGGCATTTTCCGTTGCTTACTTGGGGAGCTGGGAGAGTTTTAACTCAATGCAAGATATTTGGTTCTTTGACTCCATCGTTTTAATTTTAGCTATATGTTCAATCATCCGATCCGTCTTTTGAATACCGGAACATATTTGCGGTAATTTGTACTGCAAAGAGACGGACACAAAAATCTGGGAAATGCTAGAACTCGTCTGAAACCCGACAGTTTGCCGTTCATTAAGAGGTAGTTAAGCAACTCTACAGCACTAGAGCGATGCAAGTCTTTTTGTATGTTTGTTATCTGAATACAAATTTCCCGAAAATGAATCTCCAGCCTCTGGCCCTACAAGCACAGAGAGCTGTCTCGCAAGGCTTTACCTTGATAGTTCCACCATGGCTCAAAGTGTTTTTTGTTGTTGTTGCGTTAGAAGCACGCTAGCACGCATACACACTTGCAGTTTTCTGATGCACAAGCGTAATAAACATGCTTGCGCATGGAAAGAATACTGCAGAGTGAGCGGAAAAACTCTCATTGGGGAAAGACAGTGGTGAAATAACATTTCGGTTCCCATTTTCATGTTGTCCTCGGGTAACTGTTTCTTTTTCTGACGGTCTGTAAAAAGGGACCACTTTTCAGAGCTCTACTTTGATTAGTCAAGTATAGTGAAAACTTTGAATATTTACTTTTGCGCTTGAAATTCCCAACACCAAGCTTAGCAGGTTTGGAACAACTTTTCATTGGTCCTTCGAACCGATACTTGACTTTATATTCCATGATTAGTTTCCATTTCAATTAAAGTTGAAGGTGGTCCTCTAAAAAGTTACATACTTGATTCCTTATGGTTGATCCCTGTTTTGCCTTTTCGACCACAGATTTAGGAAGTCTTGGATTGAAAACTTCAGCTGCTAGTGAGGCTCTTTCTTGGACTCTAAGGGAAGCAGTGCTATTTTCAAGTCTGATCAGTGGGTGGTAGTGCAGTGGAAGGTTATCCTTCAGTGGTTGCTGGCAAAACATTTCCAGCTGGTACCAATAAATTTTCCGCTGAAGGAGCTGGATTCAATTGTTTGATAGCAAAGGCCTAGTCTTGAATACAGCAGCGATTGGAGTTTAGAATAACCCTTTGTTGGGTGCAGAAAACAACTGCCGAGCTCGCAAAGCACGGACGATGTCAGTGGCGGAATTGCCTGTAGTGTGGGCGCTGCTAAAGGAATGCTGTTTCAGTAGATGGCAGTGGAACTGAAATCACCTCATGATAGACCTCAAAGCCAGTTAAACATTATTTTTAACTCCTGCTGCTTTCTAAGAACTAAAAAGAAGGAGCGTCCTAAAGGACAATCCTAACAGAAGCCAGCTTTCATTGCAAATTTTACGCATACATTTATGTTAATAATGACTTGTACATTTATAAATTGAATCTTTTATATTAAATTCTAGTTTTCATTTGAAATCAACCCTTTCTTTTCTCAATTTCCCAATATTTTCAACCAGTGTAACTTCAGCTCCTGCTGCTGCTGCTGCTTGACATGCCTTTTAGTGGTCTTGGCGCTTAGCGTGTGATTTATAACAGCAAAAAAAGGGAGTTGAGGAGGCGTGGAGAAGGGCAAGATCAGAGAGCAGGGGAAAGGGAGCCGTAAAGCTCAGCTACTGTGTGGCCAACAGCACGTAACTGTTAGCCGGATTCCCATTTCCGGCTGTCATGTGCAGACCAAACCGAGCAGAAGATTGTGCACCATTTGCTTGCTGCAGCTGCTGCTGGCCACTGCAGTTTGCCATTTAATTTGGATTCTTTTGCGTATAATTTGGTCCCCAGAGTGCAATGTTGTTGTGATAAATGTGTTGCTTAATTTCTACTCCCGCTTTAATCAACAGAAAAGCAATCAGCAAAAGCCTCCAGAACTCAATTTATTATGCAAATAACAATGCAAAGTGATTGAATTGTGGGAGAAGGTGGAGGTGGGGGAATGGCTGGGATGAATGGGTTAACTGTGTCGGCTTAGTTTGTCTGCCTTTTTAAGCACTTGGTAAACAGTTATTAATTACACGCCAGATTGTTTGTTGTGGCTTATAGAAATGACATTGTCTACTTACCGGCGTTTTGTGGAGCTTTTGTGTATTAATCTGTTATGATTGTCATTTGATAATTAGTCTTTTCATTGTCAAACAAATGATGGCTGAAGTACTTAGGATGTATCATTAATAACAAAGTTTAAGTGATTTTCGAACTGCTTTAGAAGCTGTTTAAGCTGTGAGAGTGAGGCAGAGATAACTCAAAAGTTGGCTACGGTCTTGTAGTTTTCATTTAGTTGTGGCTTGTGGGCCTGCCTACTAAACTTGTAAGACAATAGCTTAAAAAAACACTACACTACTGGACACCTTCTCCAGCAATTGGCATCAGCTGTAGACGTTTAATGTGCTTGGGAACGGCTCCATACGAATTTGACATTGTGACACTAAAATGTGACACTCTGTGACGCAGTTTAAACCCAGCATTAGTTGTGTTTTATTTTGCTTATAGCTATAGCTATCAGCTTTTAGCCGGTCAAGGTTGCGGCGCCACGCGTTTTTCGCTGGAAATGAGCTAAGGCACTTAGCTTGTCTAAGACCAGCTCAAGCTAAGAGGCAACCGTTTAGTTAGCTTTTTTATAGGGAGTTGACCCCAGCTAAATCGATTTAGCTTGTCTGAGTAAATAGTTTTAATAAGATCAGCTGTTGTCATCAAACGAAATTACTTAGCAAACGACCCAATATATCATTTTGACCTCCCTAGGCGGGACCTAGGAATTGATTTTAGAAATATGGTTTCTTGGGGAAATTTTCTTAGAATTTATCGTAGATTATGTTTCTGATATAAGCTTGGTCGATTAAAAATTTGACCCGCCCTGGTAAGTATGGCCTGCTTTAGGTGAAACTGGAACAGAAACTAAAAATCTCACAGTAAATCGAAATAGGAAGCAATAGGTAACCAAATGGTCTTATTTATAGCTCTCCTCTTTAAATGGGAGCATATTTGTTTAAGTTGAAGTTGCATAAATTATTCAAATGTATTCATCACAGTTGGTTCCACCCACTAGTTCTTCATTGCAACCGTTTCCAACTGCATTAAGGCACAACTCATTCTTATGGCTGGAGAACTAAATTCTGCTCCTCCCTCTTGAAACTTACCACTATTTATACAATATTTCCACCTTCCCTCTGCGCTCTGGAGTGCATTTCATGAATTTTGATAAAATTAATTTACTGCTTATTCAGACCCCAAGCCCGGGCGGGACACTTCTTTTTGTATGCACTCCGCATGGCTGGTGTCCTTTGCTAACTTTATTTACTGCTCACAGGAAATTCGATTTAAATTGTAAACAAGCCATGGCCAGTGCCTTCTCTCTCACTCACATATATGCCAAGTACGTATACCAAATGCAAATCTAGTTGCAGCACGGCGAATGGAATGAATGAACGCTTAAAGCTTTCGGCTTAAGCAATTTAAATGCTGTGTATATCCTGTTTCCTGTTGTTGAGGGGAAATGCAAGCCGGTAGACCAGTTGCCTGGGCACGACGCTAAGTGTGAATAAGCAAGTCAGGTAACAGCAACAACAACACCAATTACAATCTAGGTGTGAACTGCCTTCAATAATGGCTCAGAGCAGCTACAGTGGGGATTGGCTAATGCAGACTGGAAAGAGGCAATAGCTAAATTCATAATTCTACAGAAGCTTAATGTCAGTAAAGCTATTTCTTTGCCACATTCGTGTAGCATCAATAATTAAGATTTCTGAAATTTAAAATTCACGTGGAGCCCCGCCCTTTGCCGAGGTTCTACTGTCGTGTGCTGTTACTGCAACGGATGCCACAGCGTAGAGCACATAAAGCGCCTCTTTTTGCTTCTCCTTTTTGCGTCCAACGCCATTTTATCTCTTCCTTATACCATCAGGCGTCGTCTTCGTCTTTGTGCCCGTTTCTTGGCTTTGTCGTTTTATTGCCGGTTTTCCGCGTTGCCCTCGCTTAATGACCTTTCAGGCTAGCTAGCTAGCTAGCTGGTAACTGGTAACTGGGGGGAACTGGGGTAAGTCCGGGCGGGTGATTAGTGTGCGTGTATTAACACTGCGTGTCTCTCAACATATTGGCCCCGGCTTGCCTCTGCGGTTTTGGCGGAAAGGAAAACGCGTTACGGCGCATCATTATCATTTTGTCGTTAATTACATTTTTCAACGCTTAAGTGATTTATTCCGCAATTTTATCGTTTTCTAATTTTTTCTATTGAGTTCCTTCTGCCACCATTTCATATAAGGGTGTGGGGGGAAGGAGGAGGACTTAATGAGTTGCTTTGGGTGGGTAAATAAATATGAAAGGGAAGGCGACATCGGCCATAAAAGTAATGAGAGCTTCTGTCAGGAGATGCCTGAGATGACACTAGGGGGGGGGGGGAGCGAAGCTGAGTGCCATCGTGCGTGGATCTGTTAAGACACAAATTAGAGCACTTGCTTTTGCCTGTTGACGATATGGTTGAATTATTTATAGCACACGCACTTGACGGCAAAAAAAAGGTAGGAAATTATTATGCGGCAATCTTTATGCCAGAAATAAATTAAGTTAAAAAATATATATTTGGATTTTTCTTTGTATTCGGAACGATTTAACTTGCAGACAAATTATGAAGCAACAGCAAAAATACTGCTGAGAGCGATTTGATATCACACCTTTTTATTTAACAATAAAATTATACTCCTCCCCATGGTACATTATCCAAGTGTTTTTTAAGCAAACAGAGTTGAAACACTTTCTTAGGCCGGATTTCTCAGTGTCCGGTTAGACAAACTGACCGGCAGTTTAGCCGATCTAAGGTGCCTCAGGCTGTGTTTGGTAAGAATTGAGGAACAAACTTAACCGCAGCCTCTGGTCAAATTTTAATCTCTAGTTCAGTCCCAATTGAATTATTAAGACTAGGATTGTTAAAAGAAACTATGCATAGCTATCAGGACATAAACTTTTTGTGGCCGATTGGCTGACAGAGTCTGGTCGACGATAGCAATTTATCGATATCGGGAAAAACTGTCGTTGAGACAACAGAGTAGCCGGACATTTAAAAAAGATGGAAAGCTCGTTCTCCCTGGCGGTAGTGTCTTGCTTCCAGTTGTCGTTCCATTTCTCAGCTGGTATGCAGTGGTCGTTTTTTTTTCTCCCCCCCATTTATTCCTACCTCCTGTAGAATACTGGTGTGGCCTGAAGTAGATGCTATAGGAAGTTTCAGTTCCCGAAGTCTTACTGCGCTTCTCGCTGCTTCATACTTCAGGAAAGTGTCTCCTGGTTCCACGTTCTTTTCATCTGTAATGATTTCGTCAATCATCATCGGGCCTATTTCCCCAGGTGCCTCGCTGATTTGTAGATCAGTTGGCCCGACCTTTGCTTCAACATCTAGGCAGCCTGGAAAATGTATATTAACGAGCAGTTCCAGAGACTCGACTGTTTTTTGCGTATGTTCCGTTCGGGTTACATAGTAATACCGGTTTGGCTGAATCTTTAGCCAGCACACATCGAAGTCTGGACGCTTCACTGGACTCGCAAAATTTTGCCCAAGAGTTTTTCGAAAAACCCAATCGGTAGGCGTGCCAGTCTTCTTGTTTGTTGGTCGATTTTGCATTATTGAAGAGCTTACTCGTTTCCTTCTATTCTTTGGGGTCTTGGACTAACCTGGCAGGATTTAAGAAACGCTCTCTTTTTTAACTTTTCTTTTATTCTCTGTGTGTTTTTTCCACTATGCCCCTCCCCAAAAAAACTCCCCCCGGGGGTTTTGGAATGTTTGACTGACTATTCTTGCGAACTTTTTCCAGTTTGTTCTTTTAGGGTTCCTGTAAGGAGTGGGTTTCTCTCTGCACCAGTTTACATCAAACAGTATTCTGTAGTTGTCCAAAAAGGAGCACTCGGTGGATACGTGGCATTTGTTGACGGTCAGAGACCCTCTGCTTAGCGCTACGGTTGTATCTATAACCTGAGCACGGTCCTTATTCCGGAAAGTGGGGTGCTTGCCCCTGTTACAAAGAATAAGGTTTGTGCTCAAAATCTAGTCCAGCAGTGCCTCTACTCTATCGTTAATGTCCGTGTTACCCCATATGGAGTGGTGGGCATTCGCATCACACCCCAGTATAACTTCGATGCCCTCTTTCTGCGCGTGCTGAATGAAAGCTCTGAAGCTTTCCGATGGGGGATCCTTTTCCTCGTATGGAAGATAGGCCGAAGCAAGGTATAGGTTCCTTCCCTCCGATCGTCACAACAGTGAGGTCCTTGTCGCTGTAACGAGAAGAGAAAAGCAGGCTAAGCTCTTGGCTTCTTGGCTCACCCACGTTTCTGGGCAAGAGGAGATGGTATCCGCGAGCACTCAGTCTACGAACCTTTTCATCTAGGATCCAGGGTTCTTAAACGAGTGGAACGTCAACCCTCTCCTCCTCCATGAATCGTAGTAGGTCAACAGAGGGTGCCATGGAGTGATGCAGCTTAATCTACACCACCCTAAGATTGTTCTGTTGACCTAACATCCTAGCTTAGAAGTATTGCCCGAAGGCAGCCCAATCCAAGCTTCAGCTCGCTTTGCTTCTTCAGGATGAGGCTCTTAGATTCCCGACCAATGCTGATCCAGAGATTCTTGCCGTTTTCTTTGCCGCGCTGCAGCCCTCTCAAGATGGTCCAGTCGTCGGTTCTGTACTACTTGTTCTGGCCTTAGATCATGTTCAGTATGGTTCGGTCCTACAAGATAGGGGGTGGGATCCTTCATGACCGAATGTGCAGTGACATGGTCCGGTGGCACAACTTCGATCCTTGCTCCAGGCCAAAGTTCAGCAATGCCGTGTATTGTGTCGGTGAGAAATCTCAAGGACTTCTCGTTGACACAAGCCACGACCTTAGCTCCCTTATAACACTTGACGCCCTTGAACTCTGCTAGGAACGAATCTTCGCCTCGTGTCATGGCATGGTGGATGACCTGTAACTCTGCCACCACCAGACACGAACGACTATCCATGACTCTGGCGGCTATGGTCACACTATCATTAAGCTGTTAATCTCAGGGGAGCGAGGGTGTATTGAACTTGGCGCTGGCTGGCAGCCTCGGGCCAGACCGCAATTAAGAAATATTGTTAAACTTATTAAGTTGAGGCAACGCGAAGTCCTCAACGCGAAGTCCTCAACCGAGGCAACACAAAGTCCTCGACCAGAGGCGACTTCAACCATTAACCTCAACAAGAAGCAACATGATCCCGGCTCAATCCACCTTGCTCATCGACTCCCACTCGAAGCAAGCATCAACCTCAACGAGAGGCGACATCATTCCGGTTCAGACAAACTTGCTTATCGACGCCCACTCGAAGCAACCACCGGCCATCAGCATCAACATCCGTAGTTTCTACCCATCTTATCCATTCGTTCCCACACGGTCACTGGAAGGGGAGTACTGTGGCAGCTCTGCCACCACCAGACACGAACGACTATCGATGACTCATTAAGCTATTCATCTCATCTCCACGGGTGAGAGGGTGTATTGAACTTGGCGCTGGCTGGCAGCCTCGGGCCAGCCCGCAATTAGGAAATCTTGTTAAACTAATTAAGTTAAGTGAAACAATAAATATTATAGTGATATAAGCACAACCCTAATCGTTATAAGCCAATTCTCGGGTGAAATCTTCCCTTCCGAGTTGCTTCGTTCAATAATGGCTATCTGAAGCTCCGGTTTTGAGCTTAAGCTGGCCAGAAGGTCTTCTGGTCTAGCTTTTTTGGATGAGTCATCCGATCTTTCCGCTTTGGATTTTGGGGAAATGGTACGATTTTGAAAAATCTTGAAGACGAAATAGTAGACCGAAAACTATTTCTTCGAGCGGCTGAAGCGGTTAATCTTGATATTGACGAAGACGCTCTTAACGTCGAAATACTTTCTTTGTCGAAGATTATACCCAAAATCAAACAAGTTGACCTCCCTGTCGACATTAAATTGGTAAACATTTTCGAAAGTTCTGCCGGATTTGTCCATTTGCCTTAATTGTTTTAAAAGTTTTATCGATTCCCATCTGCAAGGCCTACGTGGAAAAAGTTTTATCAGTGATGAAGAATGCTTGTAACGATTTGAGGAACCGAATGAGAGTCGAACTGGTGAAGGCAAAGATTCTGACAAAATTAAATTTCCATATGAGTTGAGAAGAATTTGCTCTTTTTTGATGCGACCGGTACATGAGCCCCTTCTTCGGTAAGCGACGACGAATGAAAAGCCCAATTGATTGGACTCAAGTCAAGATCATTTTGTACTTTTTGAACTCTTAGTTTATGCATTAATTATGTCTTTTTATACCGTGATAAGATTTCTTGTCTTCCCTATTCCAAATAAAGTTCCACTCCTAAAGCTTCTATAAAATCAACAATGTTACCGAATCGATTCAAGATTATTTGTTACTTGCTAATGGTTTTAAGTATGTGTCTCAGTTTAGCCGCTTTCTACAAATGGTTTTATGTCTTTTCATGATTTTACAATCACCTCACCTTATAAACACCTCCCCACTTCCCAAATTCGTAATTCTTAGGGCACATTCATGCAAAACATTTGTCTTACATCCTAACCTGAAGCTAGTGCCAAAAACTTTTCCATTATGTATATGTAATGCTTATCTCTCAAAGTCATCCGCTTTTATAGCTAAGCTAAGTTTTAATCCATTTGACGGCTTACCATAGTGGGTACTTCAACTTTACGCTTGCTTTAGTCCGGGCTCTTAAGTTTAATTACATCAGCGGCAGCATCAAGTCAAGTCAAGTCTAATTTAGTTTCCCCCCATTTGGCTCCATTTGTCAGTCCGCCCGTCCTCGTCACCCCTCCAAGTTCAATTCGGTGAAACAACGTTTGCTCTTGACCAGGATTTTCAATTTTAATGGAAACTGCGGGATGTCACCACTTGAACAGCATTTCGATATGCCAATGAAATTTTAATGGAAACTTTGGTTTACTCTTTCAACTAAACGTGTGCATTTCCCATTCATTTTCTTTGCAGAATTTAAAAAATCAAATTATGACCACGAACGTGTGGGTGGAGCAGGTAAGCTTTAATTAAAAATACGTCATAGAAATTTAAGAAATTAAGTAGAGAATTTATTCAGCTGTGCATTTTTGGCTTCCGTCTAACATGAATTTGCCATTTGCATGCTTCGCTGCAGTCGAATGCAAAATAAATTGCCGAGCCAATCTGCTGCGCTGCGCTCCGCTCGTTCCCCATGCCCATTCCTCCTGTGGAAAGCGTTCGCATTATGCCAAAAATTTCTAACTTGGCCAAGAGTCGAGCACTCTCTGGCCAGTCCATTGGCATGGCACTAATGCGTTGGTGGACAGTTGGCAAAAATAAGAGGAAAAGAAGCTTGAATATCAATGCGTTGGCTTTTAAGCATTTAAAGTGCGTTTTTTTTTTTTGGGTTTGGGTTTTTTTTCTTTGGCATTCCTGCTACTCCCACAAAGTGCAAGTCAATGACGTGGCCATAGCTTATGCTAAATATTCGGTTTGACAATTCACAAAAACAAATAAAAAACTAAACGGAAAGCACAAATCCCAAATTAAATATAAATGATGCAAGTACCACAGTCTGTGGACATTTGGGGAAACGACTAGCGTGGAGTGTATAAAATAGAAAAGGACTAAGTTGTGGCATTTACCTAGATTAGATACAAGGCTTAAAAAATATCTTAATTCTACAGATTCAATTGGACTTATTATAGTTTGTTTGCTCATCGCTCTGCCTCACAGCTCTTGGCTTTGAAATGAGCTATTCAAACAAATCGCAAGTATTGTCACACTGCATATCAGATAGTCAGTCGCATTCGATGTTGATTTGCTACTACCTTTCCACAGAACAGAGCCCTAACCCATTGAGAAAAATTTCTCCCAAACTGTTTCTTCTCGTTTGCTAGGTCTTATACTGATGTACCACATTGTTCGATTGTTTTCGAATTGTAATTTGTGCTTAGCTTTGTACGATTCTATGGGCCAAAAATAAAACAAGAAAAAAGTCCCTGCTCGGGCGCCATCTGTAAGGTAGTGTCTAAAGCCACTGCGCTCGACTACCGTTCATCCGATCTTCATCAATTCTTTGGCGAGTCAATAAATAAACCTGATTACTGAATATACCCAGAAGGAAAGAACCTTCCATCTATAAAATTGTGAAAGATATAACGATTTTTCCCAATTGCGTGGCCGGGAGGTGACTGGCCAATGTTGAAAATAATGCAAGTAGTTAAAGGAAGTTTTTGTCTTATACATGTCTAAGCTCTATCTCTTAATAAGAAAATGTTGTTTCGAGGTAGTTTGGACAGAACGAGCATAAACAGATGGTATAGGAGAACAATTTTTATGAAAATAACTTATCGGGTGTGTCCCAGAAATCTCTAGAGATTTTCGTTTAAGCGAAGAGATTTTTAATTTAACTGGGAGGACTTTATATGTAAAGAGGCAAGAATAATGTTGGCTACTAGATTTTAGGGAAGGAAAACCGTAAGCATCAAATCTGCTTTGCCTTGAGCAGTCGGTTTCAAGTCTCTCGACTTTTGATATGTAATCTAGTAGCCTTGCATTTTAAAGACACTTCACATATTAGGACAAACCGTTTATACAAAATTCTCTAGAGATTTCTGGAACTCACCCGTATTTTCACTTCCTATGTTCGGTTCCAATTTATAACAACACTTGATGAAGCTCATGGGACTAAAACTATTTAAAAAGAATCCTAGACCATCGCCCACCGTCACTGCCATCCTATCAGATCTCAATTTAGAAAATAATCAGTCCGATGGTTTATCGTTGAGGAGTTGTATTTAAAAACTTATAGGTATTCACTAGTCCTCGTAAAATGGTAAAGCGTAAAAGCGTTAATGCAAAAGTTTACGGCGCAAAAACAAAACACTTGAGAAAACACGCTAGAAAGTCGGTCAAGCCCTACTATGATATACTCAGTACAAACGAAAGTGCATGCTCAGTGTGTATTTTGCTGCAGCGGTAGCAGCTGAAAGCTGCGCTGCTGCTGCGAACGTTACGGCCACTTTTGGATTTTTTCATCGACTAGGCAGAAATTGAATATTATGTGGTTCCTGCTCGGGCGCCATCTGTAAGGTAGTGTCTAAGGCTGAGGTATAACTCAGTCTGGCCAAGGCCAGGGTATCTGTGGCCGGGGCCAATGGTTGCCCAATAGCACCGGAGGTTTGTCATTTACAGCCGGAACAATTGGCCCACGAGGCAAGCAAGCACGGTGTGGATAAAAGACCCAAATGCTGCATCTGCGCTGCTGCGACGTTACGGCCACTTTTAGGATTGGTATCATCGACTAGGCAGAAAATTGAGTTTTGTGAAGTCCCTGCTCGGGCGCCATTTGTAAGGTAGTGTCTAAGGTTACGCATGCATTAATTTTTCTGCTAAGCTAAATAAGCCAGCGACATTGCCCACAAGGCAACCCATGGATAAAATAAATGGCACGCGCCGCTTATACTGGCATACTTCCAGTTTCAATGCCTGATGGTGCCGAAACGCCCTAGCCTCCGAGTCCGGATGATATGTCCACATGGACAGCCAACACTGCTTTTACCGATAAAAAAGATTTTCAAGATGTCTATTACGAGCCTGATATTGAAGATGATAGACCGAAACCGCTTACACAAAACTAAATGGACTATCTTGTGGCTGTATATAAACTATAACTTTCGGAGTACCGAAATGGTTTGAAGGGCAGATCGTATGAAGTTGGCATGTTTAGAGAGTTGTTAATTTTGTTGTTTGGGATAATTTCGCTGAAGAAGGATTTGCCAAATTACCAGTAGTTTAGCCGTTTCTGCCAAAAAAAAGAAAAAATTTAATTTTTCGATATTTTTAAAGTTTTGAAGCACTAGATGCCATTTTTTGGGTCAGTCGGTTAAAGTATATTTTTCCCCTTGTATATATCTATAACATTGCACAAGATATAAACACAAAATTCCAAGCGGTATGATATGGCTTCTAAAAAGGGTCCCTTTTTCAACATTGCCGGTTGGGTTGAAAATGGTGGGTATCAAAAAAGTACCTTTACGATGTGATGGGGCCAAGACCTTTGGGGCGATCCGTACCAGAAAACGACCTAAAAAAGTTGCCCAGTGTAGATATAAGTTGTGAGCATTCCAGTGACCCAGGTAACGTTCCTCCATAGCTCGAATGTTTTGATGGAACCGTTCTTCTTGTTCTTTACTCAAACCACCAAGATTTTCAGAGAAACGTTCCAAATGGCTGTGGAGGAAGTGAAACTTGATGCTCACATTACAACAAAGCTGCTGGAAGTGTGACAACATCAGTTCAATATGCTGAGCATAGCTTTCGTCTTTTGCTATAGTATGAAATTCTTGTTTCTGGGGTTAAAAGACTTCTTTTCTTTAATTGATAAGCAAGAAGAAAAAGTCCAAGGTTTCTGACTAATGCACTGAAGTCTTTTTAATTAAAGTGCTGCCGTTTAGAAGAATTACCTGGGCTAAAATCAGTTGTCCAGTTTTCACCACTTGAAGAAGTTTTTTTCTTCTAAGTCGAGATCATTTTGTGTAGATGAAGAAGCTAGTGTTACTGGCGCAACGCCGGTGTACAGGACTGGTTGAGTAACAGATAACAAGTTAGGGCCAGCATCTTTTGATGATCACGTCACCGTCACAAAATACATTCATCTTGCTGATTTGAAAGCTTTCTTCTGAATGAAACTTACCAAGCAAATAAAACTGTTTCTATTATTAATTTCCAATATTTTGTATAACTAAGTGTTTTTCTGTTAATTATGATAAGCCCGTCTAAGCTAAAGATTCATTTTTATATCTCTACTAGAAGTATTTTTGTCAGACGACCCATATATGACCGGCCACTGTGCGCTGAGGCCATTACGGCACCGAGTGGGATCCTTATAAAATCTCTATCCAAGTTATTTGATGTCAGCCTGTAATATCCCAAGAAAGACCATAACAACATAATTTCTTTTAGCAACATATAATTTACATAGCTCAGCCAAACACTATTAATGTCAACGACAATAGAATTGCAGCATACCGAATTGTTTCTTGATGAATAAAGCTTCCAGCTGATTTTATGTTTCTAGTAAAAAAAAACGGTCCATACCAAATGTAGCTCTCTTCACATGGACAATAATCTGGAAAAATTCCATCTAACGTGCTTTCGTATGTTGCTTGTTTACATATTTCGCATGTTTCGTTCATGTCGCCTGGCTGTATTAGTCTACAGCCCATCTTTGATGACCACAGACAACAAAAGCTTTGAATTCCACCTGGAAAGATAGTGGGACAAGACAGAATAAAAATATACACCTAAATGTGTATGCATTAACGTACCATGAACGCCAAAATCGTCTGGTAAACATGACTGAAGATGAATATCTGTTATATTGTTAACTTCTCCTCTTACAAGGGAAATTTGATCCGCAAATATCTCACACTTACGACCCCCACGTTGTTTGCGAATTGTGCAATTCAGTGACTCACACGTGTCACATTTTAATTGATGTAACTCTGTCTCTTCAGCACTTGACTCTAAGTTGGAGATTGATTAATCAGTGTATAACTAGTGTTGTGAGCTCAGTGCATGTCACTTACGTGCTGTTATTACTTTAAAAAAAATGCACAAGGCAAATATTTCTATCGGAATATATATTTTCATGGGTTATTTTGGTTTTGGGAGTAAACTGAAACTGTTATACAAAAATATCGTTGCCTACTTGCCTAGTAAAGAACAAAATCCGCACCAAACAGTAGCTTTTCTGAGTACCTTGCTCAATTTCTTGGGAAAGGCTTTCCGCTTGTTTCATTCATACAAGCAACAATGTACCTGGTCAATAAAGATGATTTTTTAGAAGAAATTACAAAAATTGTTATCAGCTGTGTCACTTTAATGGTAATTTGTCAGGTGTAGACAGAAAATGTCAGCTAGTTAAAACTGGAGTCTGCTGTTTCATGGGGAACCACTACTCAATCAGCGATCATTTGCCTAACTTCTGAACCGACCAACAGCAGTCTCTCCATGACTGCTAAGCTTGAACTGTTTGGGAATTCCAAAGCAGAATGCCACTTATTAAAAAGACCTCGGTCCGATTCTTAATTTTCGACTTACTTTTGAAACCAAAATTTCTCGTAATTGCTTTGCAAAGGATTAGGAAAAATCTAAAGTCGAAGAATTCTGAACAAAAGGCGCTGTAGGAGCAAATTTCGATTTTCAGATCAGTTACAGTTACAGTGGCGAAGTAGGCGGTCAGCATATGTTCTTTCTGAAAAGTTTTTCCTATTTCCATTTGTTTCCCAATCTTCAATGGCACTGTTTTTTGTTCGACTACTTTCTTCATTTTGTCTATTTCAAAGGTAAATTAAGGCCGAGTAATTCAAAACTTTAAAAGTCAAGGCAACTAATTAATATCAATAAACTTTACTCTCTTTCGAAGCGCGCCACTTCCCTCAATGACGCTCTTTCCCAGGCGACGACCTGCTCAATACTTTGACCTCGCGCTGTCTATACTGATCATAGTGTGCGGCCCATCACCACGCTCACCGACTGATATGTTCCCCCACCAAAGAAGCACACACTGTACATACATTCAAAATTTCCAGGTCTCGCAAATAGTTGGCTAAAGCCCAGTGCCCCCTCTCACTATGAAGAGTTAAGTTCTTCGTTAGTGCGGCACCGGTTTGTCACAGCTGACTGGTGATTAGTGAACAATTTATGAGCGATTTATACCAAGTGATGCAAGAAGGGGTCATGGAAACAATGTTCCGCGTTCTTACCGAAACTAACAGTTTCAAATCACGTACCAGAGTCGGAACCAATACTTTTTTATTTTTTGTGCACCGAAAACCCTTATTATTGGAACCAATATAACTGGAACTAAAGCGAAATTGGTTTCCTTTTACCTTTGCAAGCGCTTCGAATTTTTGGTCAGATGTTTGTAACGCAAAGAAGAAATCATTAGACGTCCTTTACACGAAGCGTCCTAGTAGGGGTAGTTCACATCTTTAGTCCCTTCACTTGCTTAAGGTGGGAATTTTTCCATTGAACACACAACATGTTGCGATTAATCTAGTCCATCTGATTGGACTAGTGTATAAAACTAAAGCTCGCTGAATAAAACTAAAATCTAATCTAGCTATCCTTTGGAATAAACGAACTCTTTACTACTGAGATGATAAACGATTTTTTTTTTTTTTAATCCACCTTCATTTTACTCGGCTTGCTGGAGAACGGCACATGAGACCCACCCCCTCACTTTCAAACGTGTCCGCACCGTCCTCAAAAAACAGTTTGGTTACGGACAACGAAAACAGGGAGCGAAAGACAGTTTCAGTTCTGTTTTTGCTCAATTCAGTTGTGCTCAAAGACAGCTTTTTCCCTGTTTCTCTCCTGTCTTTCACTGACACTTTGCCGAGAACTTACTTCCGAAGTGTGTTTTGAGTATTTTTTGTCAGAACGTGGGGTCCCAAAAAAATGCCATCTGGCACACTTCTCTTTACTAAAAAAAATGCATTACCAACTTTTGCAGTATGATAGAAAGCATATAACGTATGAAAAAATGAGTTCTTTTGGCAGTAGGTTAGAAGCGAAGAAGTCTGTACAACAGCAAATCCCTCTAATGGCACGCATGCAGCACCCGTGCTATTGGAAACCAAAGGAAAAAGTCCGAACGATGACGACCTTTCGCTTTTTCAACATGTTCTTTTGCCGTATGTTGGAAGGCATAAAATCTGATAGGATGCAAACGTTCCTTCTAAATGCACGGGTGCAGCATGAAGCAGAGTCAGCCGAGCGTTTTCAAGAAGTTGAACCAAAAACAACAACAAATGCAAACATCGCTTCTAATAGAACAGTTCCTGCTGCGTTTCGCCCCTAAACAAAAGCGAAAGGAAGTCTGCGAGATTTTGCAACTATTTACTTTCCAGTGGCAAAAGTTGTATACGAGATGTGCTTCTGGCATGCAGTCAAGTCCGACTGCGTGTGTGTCTTTGTGTAACGTGCGT
Source organism: Lordiphosa collinella (assembly GCA_018904265.1). Taxonomy (NCBI): domain Eukaryota; kingdom Metazoa; phylum Arthropoda; class Insecta; order Diptera; family Drosophilidae; genus Lordiphosa; species Lordiphosa collinella. The sequence goes on from JAEIFV010000741.1 coordinate 16,195, forward strand.
ACATACATAATACACACAATACATAAACACTGCCTACCAAACCCAAAAAAGAAAAACACATTTCGCAGACACTAATTGTGTTCTGCTCAAAACAGTTGCTGTCGGTGGTTGTCGGATGACCGACTTGTTTGTTTTGCTCAACCGAAAACACGTAATAGAAAACACAAGTGGTGCGAAAAAAAAGTGTTTCGCTCAGTGAGAGACCGCTTGTGCTCCGTTTGTATCTGTTTTTTCACTGAGGCTGGTCGCATTGAAAAAAGTGTTTACAGTTTTGTGCGATCTATGGTAAATTGAATGACAGGCGCCTTCTTTATGTAGTTGAAATACAAAAATACTGAAATCGCTATTAAAAAATTAAGTGGTGGTAGTACAAATACAACCTAAAATTTTTGTTAAAAAAATTTTTCAGAGGGACACCCTAATCACTTAAAAATCTATTCTTCACCTACCAAATATACTCAAACAAATTTTACCAGCAGTTTTTAGCCGGCTCGAGGTCATGTAAAGCTTTCGCATAACTTTAAACAGAGACACACACCACCGCAAAGGAGGCTGGTAGATCGTACAGCTTTTTCATGAGGAACCAACCTCAAACATAGTGACAATTTTATTATTAACATCTGTTTACTTATTTCTTTTTTTTAATTATTTATGTTATATATTGTTTTATTTTTTTTTTTTTAAAAATTATAATTTTAAAATTTTTTTCTTATTTTATTTTTATTAAAAAATATAAAATAAATAAAAATAATTTTTTATAATTTTTTATTTTACCTAATATAATACTTATATTTTTGTAAAAAAATATTTTTTTTTTTATTAGATAGAGGGAGGTTTTCTATGTTATATTATATTTTTTTATTTTTGTTATATTATTTTTTATTACCATAATTATATCCCTTTTTTTTACCTTTTTTTTTTTCCTCAATATCACATATGTGGTTTAAAAATTATTTTATTTTTTTATTTATTTTTTTTTTTTTTATATTTATATAATTATTAATTTTAGTTATATATTTTATAAAATTGATTTTTTTAATTTTTGAAAAAAAAATAATTTTAAAGAAAGAAAAAAAGATAAAAATTTTTTTTGTTTTATTTTTTTTTTTGTTGTATATTTTTTAATATATTTTTAGCGTTTCTCATATTTTAAGTTCCCATCACAAAAACTGCATAAAACCCAAACAAATATTATTTTTAAATTGAAATTCGATTGGATTTGTGAAACAGCACTTGAAGTGGTTACTTGATGTTTTTGTTTTTTTTTTCGTTTATTTGGTTTTTGTGGCAGGCCTATAAATAAGTATGTCAAAGTGTGTCAATAAAGCCCCAAACGCTTGCGCACGTAAACTCATAAATGTTTCAGTATATTTGTAGTTGGTCATGTGTGTTTGCGTTTGTGTGCAGTTGCATTTAACCGCAATTAAATTGTGGAATAATATTTAATAAACAAAACATTGGTACAACAATCATGGCCATTCCACGCAACGCAAATACTCGTATGTTGAGTGAAAACTGTGGTAATGCATGTGAAAACATGTTTACTTTTATGCTTGAAATTGATGAAAAATATTTTAACGAAATTAAATTATTTTATTATGCGCCACAAAGAGGTGTGGTAAGCCACCCTGTCGGGGTAAGCCACAAGTCGGGGGTGAGGCAGAAACCTGCTCCAAACATATTTCAACCGAATTCCAATTCTTAACTAGGTGCCACAGAAATCTCTTTCGGTTGGTGTCAAAACTCTCGAATGGATTGGGAAATTGTCTACTGCTTGGACAAGGGCGCGCTTCAAAGACTCAATATTTGGGTGTTAAGTAGAGCAAGCCAAAGCCTCGAGAAAGTATCTTCTATCAGAATTTAAGTGTCTCTTCCCGGGTTTTTTCCAAAAGTTGGGTTTTGTCATACTGTGTAATAGTACATTCCAGTCAAAACTTGTGGTCATTACTGCAAGAATAGTGGTCTTTAGAGTAGTATTTTGTGATGATACGCACTGTGGAGGGCTTATACAGAAACTTCAAGTCCCGCTTATGGAAAATGCAAATGTTTTCCATATCACAGCTAAAACGCTGTTAAGAAGTGATAAATTGAATATGATAAAACACTTAACTGCTTCGGTTGCAGCCGGGAAGGATAAGCCCCATGTAAACACAATTGAAATCCGATTTCGCGTGCATCATAAACTGTTACAAGTCCGAACCATCTCTCACTTGTGTTTTTTTTCTTTTTCATTTACATTTCATAATTATCAGGGGCTGGGCAACATTTAAACATTAATTGAACATTCCAGTCAACTGACGCGGACAGACATCATCGTAACACATAGCACATACATATGTACAGTGTACAAGTGTGGCAATCAGCATAATTACAGTCATGCATAAAGCAATAAAAACACAGCAGCAACAATATTCAGTGGGATTCTATTATGAAAATGTAATTTAATGCCAACAGCTTAGCGACCAATAAATTAATGCATAATTAATGCAATTGCAACGGCAATCGGCCCTAACTACAAAGTGGCGTTAAACGCTGCCAACCGCAAAACTACAACCAGTAACCATGCAACCTCTATGTAATAAATTATTACAACTAATTCCGTTTTGACAATTTCACATTCTACCATTATTAATAATATTTCGTTGTCTTTTGTTTCATTCAGGAATGGAATGACTACAAACTGAAATGGAATCCCGATGATTATGGCGGTGTGGACACATTGCATGTACCCTCCGAGCATATATGGCTGCCCGATATTGTGCTCTATAACAAGTAAGTGGCAACTAATTTAAGCTTAACCCAAGGGGCGGCGATTGAGTGGGGGTGGCATGGGATGGGGATGGGGTCCCAGCCTCTTTCAGCGATTTGCATAATTACCCGAATGTGGCCCAATGGGAGGGCGCATAAATCAAAGTAAACTGTTTCTTTGCTGGCCATTTATCAGCCGTTGATTAACGTATTTTTATTTCAATGTAACATGAGCACTTGCGGTTAAGAGAGAGAGAGAGAGAAAGAGAAGGCCTCCCCTTAGGCTGGAGACGCCATGTTGGCCAACGGTTGTGGCCAACTTCTCGGCTGTCTCGAAATTGAACATTCTGTTTTTGTTACGCTATAGCTGTAATTATCATAATACGCCTTGGATTGTATTACGCGTAGCGAAAATAAAAAGACAAGGCAGCCGGCAGTCAGCTAAGGGACAGTGGGTCCTCTACAAAAAGTTTTATCATACCCATGAAATATACTAATAACTATGTACTACAAATATGGAAGATTGTATGATTTTAACCCAATCAGAAGTGATTGAATGACTTGGATCAAATTTTGCTCACAGTTGGTTGACTATCTCAAAATAGTAAAAATACATAAAAATACGTGAAATTGAAAAAAAATTTTAGTTATTCATATGAGCTTAGGAGGCGTAGATCAAACGAAATCGCTCTTACTGTAAAAGGCTAGAAAGAAATAAACCATAAAAATTCTAAAAATATAATTTTTTGACTAAAATAGTCAAAGTATTTTATTATATTTCGAATAATAAGTCAGATGAGCGTAATGACAAGACAAGAAACTTCTTCGGAAACAAAGCTCAAGAGAATGCAACAGGTAAGCCTTCAAGCCGATCGGAGAGCAGCCGAAGCGTCAAAGAAGAATCGACATACGAGGTGTGTTCAAAATGTATCGCGAATTTTGTGTTTTTTCAAAAATTATTTATTTATTCATTTTCAAAGTAATCCCCATGAGATATTATACACTTGTGCCAACGGTTTTCCAATCTTCGAAGCACTTAAAAAATCATTTTTCTTTATCTTGTTCAGCTCCTCCTTCGATGCAGTCTTTATCTCGTCAAGCGTAGCGTAACGTCGTCCTTTCATGGGCCTCTTCAGTTTAGGGGAACAAGAAAAAGTCACAGGGGGCCAGATCTGGGGAATACGGTGGCTGCGGCATCATTATGTGTTGTTTTTGGCCAAAAAAGTCGCGCACAACAACGATGTGTGAGCAGGGCGTTATCGTGGTGCAAAAGCCAATTTTTGTTCTTCCACAAATCCGGGCGTTTCTGGCGGATTGCTTCGAGCAAATTGCGCATAACTTGCAGGTAATATTCCTTATTGACCGTTCTTCCTTGTGGCAAGAACTCATGATGCACCACGCCCCTGCAATCGAAGAAAACTGTCAGCAAAACTTTCACATTCGACCGAACTTGGCGCGCTTTTTTCGGTCTTGGTTCGTGCGGCAGCTTCCATTGAGATGATTGAGCTTTGGTTTCCACGTCATAACCATAAACCCACGATTCGTCACCAGTTATGACCCTCTGGAGCAAATTTGGGTCGTCGCGGACAGAGTTTAACATCTCATTAACAATGTTCATGCGATGCTGTTTTTGGTCGCAATTGAGCAATTTTGGTACGAATTTCGCGGCGACCCGTCTCATGCCCAAATCATTGATAAAAACCGAATGGCACGAGCCAATCGATATGTTTAGGTCCTCAGCAACTTCTCTAACGGTGATTCGACGATTGGCCAATACCATTTTCTCCACTTCATTAATTTTTTTCGTCTGTTGTTGAAGTGCTCGGGCGTCCGGCACGCTCTTCGTCGTTCACATCTTCTCGGCCTTCTGAGAACATTTTGTACCACCGATAAACGTTGCTTCGGTCCAAGGAAGCTTCTCCGTATGCCACAGTCAACATTCGGAATGCATCCGCGCACTTAATTTCGTTTTTCACACAAAATTTGATACAGGTTCTTTGATCCATTTTTTTGAATAGGTAAAAATCGAAGACGATCCAAAACACGTGCAAGCAAAGCAGCTGTCAACAATTAAGTGAACATTCAAAATGGCCGAGCTTGTCGGCATAAGTGAGAGACATGAGTACCAACATAACGCCACAAAAAAATCGAAATTCGAATATACGTAACCCGCGAAAATTCAAAATTCGTGATACTTTTTGAACACACCTCGTATTGGGCCTTACGTGATATACATAAAGTTTGGAAGGTCTAACTTAAAAACTGTGGCTTTGACAGTTTTTTGCGCTTAAAAGGGGGAGGGGGAGGAACTTTCCAAATCTGAAACAAACTCGATTTGCATCGGGTATACCTACCTACCTACATTCTGAGTCTCTGAGATCGACGCGTTCATACGGACAGACGGACGGACATGACTAAATCGACTCGGCTGTTGAAACTGATCAAGAATATATATACTTTATAGGGTCGCAAATGTTTCCTTCTACCTGTTACATTTGCACAACTTCATGATCCCCCGTTTCCCATTTTCAATGGGAACAGGGTATAAAAATAAGCATTCTGAATGGATTGAAAACAGCATAGTAATTGACAACAACGTTAATTGTGGATCAACAGACAATTTTAAAAGGAAATGAGACTTAATGTGGACAAGCCGAGACCAAATGGCAGCGGAAACTCCAAGATGGCAACACAGCCAGGAGGACATTTTCTAACGCAGCCCTATTATCGTCAATTTTAAATGTTGTTGAAGAATTATTAAAACAATTTTATATAATTTTGATAACTATTTCCTGCGAGCATGAAATTAGTTTGCAAGTTTTTGTGAAAATTATTCTTGGTATCCCATGTCGCCTACTGTTCACAAGGCACTAGTACATGGTGAACAAATAATAGAGAATTAATTTGTTCCTTTCCAGTCTTGGGGAACATGCATCCGAGTCCCGAAATAATTTATAAATATTGAGAGTGTACGGAATTCATATAATATGCAAGAAATATGTTGTTGAATACGTTTAGGTAGATGGCAGTTTCAATATTAGTAGCATCCTGACGTGTGGCAAACAGCGTGTGCGTTGGCGCAACTGGTTGGGACAGCACTCCAATTGTGTTCAGTCCAAAGCCACAAATCAAATCCCAGAGCAGGTATAAAATTTAATAATAAATTCGTATACGAAGTTCGTTGATTTTCAAAACTTTCATTTAACGTTAGGAAGAAACTTATTCTTATGCCCAGGATGAAACGCTTTTTTATTGCTCGGAAGAGTCTGTAACAGGCTGCAGAAAGCATTTCCGAACATCTAAAGTATATATATGCTTGATCAGCATCAACAGCTGAGTTTATCTAGCCATGTCCGTCAGTCTGTTTGCCTGTCCGTCTGTCCGTAGGAACAAACAGATCTCAGAGATGGTAAGAGATAGAGGTTTGACATGTATTCTTATACTTTGAGGCAGATCAAATTTATTTTCAATTTTTGCCCTCCCTCTCCCGCAAATTGGAAAAAAGTCATATCTCCCAGTTTTATAGAGTTCGTTCCTTCAGGACATAATTAGTAATCAGGATTATTTATCGATTCGCCAAAAGAATGGTAAAGACCGCATAAACGGTTGTCGAGTTATAAGGAAAACAAACAATTATGGGCAGCATCGGTCGCAACCGTGATGGGCAGCACTTTACAGGTACAGAGTATGTTATAGTTGGGATTGACCGACTTTCTTTCTGGTTTATTCCTAGAAAGAAACGCTTTCTTATCGCTCAGAAGAGACTTTCCTATCTTCACAGAAGTAGCTCTATCTTACGTCCCAGATGTGTCGCATAATGGCACACTTCTTCTCGAAGGGAGATGAGAATGCGATAGCTATGCGATATCGCTAGAGTTAAGCGATACCTACTGAAATAATCCCATTCTTATCTTTCGCAAAAAGAAATGTTTGCTTGGCTTACACTAAATTTGGTTAAGTATTCCATCTAATTTTAAGCAAGTTTCAATTGTAAAGTGTTAACACTTTTAACTTATGTCATTGAATCCTAATGCCTTTTATATTTCGCTATTGTGCAATGAATGTCCACTGTGTCTTAATGTGTAATTTGGTTTTGGCCAAGCACTTGAGTTTGTCGATGCGCCAAAGCAAAGCCAGGCACTTTGGTGTCTACAGAATGTCCAAAACATTGTTCGTTGTTGTTGCCGTTGCTGTGGCAGATCGGCTTACGCGTTTTATGTGCCTTATTGCCCTTTATATATACATATACCAAAGTTGATTTCGGTTTTTTTTCTCTCCTTTGCTCGTTGCTTGGCTGTTGCCTGGTGAATGGAGTCCGGCATACACGCATAGCATACTTTTTGGGGCGGGCACTGGCTTGGGCAGTGTCATAAAAACTCGTAATTTATTGCTTGGAAAAAGCTTAAATTTCATTTGCCAACAAAACAACGACAAAGGCATAGACAGAGAGATGGAGGGGGAGAGTTACTTTCTTTTTTAAACTGCAAATAATTTGTAAGCGCCATAATGAAGCCATGCTCTTGGGTTTGTTGCCTTTCTCCTCCTCCGCCGCCTTCCCGACGTACCATAAAATTGAATTTGAAGTGTCTTTTGTTCACATTGGACACTTGTACTTAATTGTATTTACTCTCTGGGCTCTGGAGCTGGAGCTGGAGCTGGCCAGATCTAAATTGCCTGGGAGTAAAGTTCGGTAAAGTCCATTTAATTTAGTGGCAAATTGAGGTGATGGCTTATGGCCATTTTTATGGCCCTTCAAGCTGTAAAATCTCGGCGCAAGTAATCAATAAACAAACAAAAGGATATTTATTGGTTTTAATGTAAAGAAAACTAGACCAGAATTGAAATGCTTGGCACAAATTCTGGTGCTCTCGTTCGCTGTAATTCCAAATGCAAAAACACTCGCGCGATGTGCCTGCTGCTGCAATATTTTACGGAAACAAAAACTGTTGGCATTTTGTGTGCGCCATGAAAAATGTTTAATTGTCTGCTAAACGCGAAATGCCCCAAATTTGTGCCAGCAACAGCAGCAACAACAAATACCTGCATGCGTGAGGCACTTAAAACGCACACTCGCACACATTTCCATGTTTTGGCCTAGAAAAGAATGCGAAACAAGCGTCAAAAGTTTGTAATTTATTGCACATGGCTTGGGCTGCTGCCGCTGGTTTTGGTTGCTGTTTTTGTCTTGTTGTAATTGTAATTGTCTGTGTGGCTTGCCTGCAAATGCAACATTTTTCTTTTGGTTTGGCTGCGGTTGTTTTTTTTTTTTTTTTTTGTTCAATTTTTAATTGCAATTTTTAGCCCAGCCCCGTTTACCCTTCACCCTGCAGCTGCCGCTTAATTCCAGCAATTAATTTTCATGTTGATCCAAGTAGAAGTCGACTTACTTGCCACTTGGAACGGGGTTTGGCCTGATGTGCGGCTGCTTATGGTCTAACCCCATAACTTAGTGAAGCGGGGGGGGGGGTTTTCGGAGGTTCAGTCGGAGCTTATTTTGGCCGCAGTTAGTGGTTTATGGTTATGAGGTAGGTAATATTTTGCCTGGGACACACTCACAGAGTAAACGGGGCGAAATTGTTAATGCTAATGAGTGCATGAGTCTGGCTTAGAGAAGCGAGTTCATCATTCGATCTAAGAGTGTTCTGTTTGGTGATTATACACGCAGGCTGCTGTATAAGTTGTGGGGAATTATAGACAAAAACAATTCAATTCGAATTAAGAACTTTGAAAAAGTTAAACCCTGAAAGAGATGGTTAAGGCTAAGTTCACACAAGCAAATAATTTGGACAAACTTCGGTACAAATTAGGCTAAATAGGCCTAAATAGTGCACTTTTTGTTTTATTTTTTTGGGGGAATGAAAAAAAAATTTTTATTTTTTTGACATGTTGGATCCCCTGATCCAGGGTTACGAGATTTAACTTTAAAATTAAATCACAATCGATTTTTATAAATATTCTTAAAGCTTAGCCCAATATTATGCGATTCATTTTCTTTCCCCACCCAATGCCTAATTTTTTTGAGAACTCCATACACCCTGATATGGATTTCAGAAACTTGGAATCCTTCAACATCTTTCAACAGAAACTAATATTCCTCCAAAACTTTGCTACTACATATGGTCCTTTTTTTTTGGGAATAAATTTCTAGACGCTCCTATCGTACTGTCAAAATTCTAACCATTACATAATTTCCTTTTTGTAACATTCCGCCTTTTCTCTTACTTTTATTATAATAGGCTTCATTGTACTTCTGAGCTTGTTTCAGGCTTTCTTCTGCTTTTTCCTTATGTCTTTCAAATTCCTATACACTCAACTGTTCATTTATACCCTCTAGTTTTTCTTTCATTTCGTCACAAACTTCACCTTTTTGCTCTATCCCAAACAACATTTTACTCGGAATCTGTTTGATACATACCATGAATATATTGTTTATTGTCTACTCGCTCCTTTTCAACAACCACATCCCAGTGTAAACCATTTCTGAGCTCCACAAGACAGCTCCACTTGTCCCGGAATTTACCACTCCATCTACCGACACTATACACTTAGGTCTATGTGACCCAAACTTCTTCCTTAACGCTTTGATGACCTCCTCGTGTATTCGTCGTCTTCGTTATGTATAACCTCAACCGAACGTTCGTAAACCACGTCCACTATCAGTAAATATTTGTTTGATCTTGTACCAACTCAAATGGTTTATCTCCTTTAGGGATTTGCAAGTATCCTCAACTTTCCCAGTTTTTTGGAGAGAATGCTACACATTTCAGACAATTTTCAATGTTGATTGGTACATTTTCTTGGCATTTTCAAACCAATAACTTTTTTCGAAATGGTGTCCAACATCTTGTCCCTTCCGATATGCCCAAGCTCATTATGATATTTGTACATAACATGACTTTCCATGTCTTCTGGTACGTAAAGGTATCCCTTCTCTTTGACTTCTGTAAAACAATCCCGTTTCTCATTTGAAAATTTTCTCTCCTCTAACACTTTAATTTTCCTGCTTCCCCCCTGTCTTTTCAACTATCATAATGTTAGTACACCTGCTTAATGCATCCACATGTTGCATCTTGCCTAGCGTCATCTTGAGCACTGATCGAGTGTTGTTGTTGCTCACCCTCTGTGTGCATGTTGATCTGGTCATTTGCCCACTGGGCATCAGGATTCATTTGATTTTTTAATTTTTGGTTTTTTTAGTTAATTTATTGGCGCAGGCCGCGCTGGTCTGGTGAAATTTTTTCTAGGCGCGCCACTAACCGCTGTGCCTTTCGTCGAAAGTCCCAGTACCTCCAATCACTTTCAGCTGAGGACTTTGAAATTGTCAATGTCTAAATCCTCCATTTTGTGAATCCTGAATTTGTGGAGAGACAAAATGACCTGGTGGCAACAGATTAAAACACACTTCCACTCTATTTCGGTGCTCGATCAGGACTGAGTCGGCTTGGGCTTATTCGCAATAGCTAAAGCTTATCGATAACAATTTGTGACCTAATACTTTATCGGTTAGAATGTATATCGATAAAGCAAAGACTTATACTCTAATAGATATCTTAATGCAATAGTAGATTAAAGCAACCACCCAGACAGGGCCGCCCTTCCAACAAAACTAGCGTTTGTTTTAATACATACAACGTCCCCCATTCTATTTCACAAAATTTCCATGGAAATTGGGGCAGATAACTGCCCTTTTGGAACTTAGCTAAGAAACCACCACTGAAAGCAAGGAAGGGCTTACTCTTCTTTGTTATTTTTATGACTGTTTAAATGACCCTTATACTGTTAACTTGCAGTTTTTACTGGCTCGAAGTCTTGTTATGCTATTGGCATAACTTTAAACAGAGGCACACACCACAACAAAGGAGGCTTCAGGTTGATCGGACGCGTTTCATGAGGTACCAAATCATCACTCATCACCGATTTTGAGCCTGAAATGTCTATCCAAAGAGCGGCCAGTAAAAACAGCAAGTTCTTTGTTATAAATTTTGTAGAGATACAACCCAGCCAAGCATATGCGGAGCGCTCGAAGCAGGAATGAAAAGGGACTCCCAAGGCATCACCTCGTGGGAGAGTTTCCGGAGCGCTCTTTTAAAATTTTTTTTCTGAAGCAGGAGTAAAATGTAGTTTTAATGAGTATTTTTGGATGCCGAAATCACTCATTTAAGGAGTTCTTTAGGCATTATTTTTTCATATAAATATAAGAAAACAGTAACTTCTCATATGTTCAATACAATTTTTATTTGATTTGGCATGTTAACTTCAGTTTCGGTTTCGATTTTTGTGGACAATGAAAATAAAATTTGTGTTTAACCTACTAGGAGAACTGTTGCAGTTCTTTCCTTGGGATTTTCAAAGAGTTAAGTCATCGAGCTGTTAGTAAATGACTCTCCCTACTTTGTTTTCTTAGTGGCTTTGTACATGTTCCAGTTCTCCACTTTTCTTACCTTACCTTTCACCTCTTAGCGCCTCATTTGAATCCCATTCGTTATTAAATTCATTATTTTAAAATTTTCCCATTCATATACAAAATGTGGAAAAACCACACCCATATGGCAAAAATCTGCACAGAGACGCCCCACCACTTTGCTCTTTTTTGGAGAGTCAGACCAAAAACCGCATTACCATTTTGAGAGGCCATATTAGCTGAACGTCATAAATCTCTGCTTAAACATTAGACACCCACGCCAGTCCCGTTTCTGCTGCTGCCGCCTGCTCCGCCCGGTGGCATTTCTCTCCATTCTACATACTATTCCCAGAGTGCTTTGCTTTTGGCTTTGTTTTCTTTAATTAAATGAATGTTGTTGACAACTTTATTATCAGCCCGAACTTTTGTGAACCCCAACCCCGGAGTGCTGATGGCGGAGGAGCTGGTGGCAGCCACAGCCACTTTAATTCTATTATTGTATGTTAGTTGGATGGCCCCGTCCCGTCCACCGCCTTTTAGTATCTATGATTCTTTTTCAACTGCTGTTGGCTTTTAGTTTTTAGCCTGAAAGCTGACGACTGCGACAACTGCGTTGAAATCAAAAGAAACGAAATAAAATTTCATTATCTTTCATTAGATTTATAAAAATAGAAATGGAGCGGCGTTGGCAGTAGTAACAAAGTCAGCGAAAAGTTTTTTGGCCAACAGCGGGTTGCCAGCCGCCTGACTTGCGTTTGCCTTGTTTCAGTTTTGGGCCACGTTGACTAAAGACAGTGGGTCAAGGCATGGGGAAAATGGGTACTTTAAATTGGGGAAAATAATGGTGTTATTATGGTTAAGGGAAGGAATATGCAGGAATGGGTTTTAAAACTTTTTCTGTCTGGGATTTGCCTTTGCCGATTTCGCTCTCATTTTCGCATACGCAAAAGTTTTGCGATTTGAAACCGGCTCTCGAAATCGCAAAACTTTTGCGAATGTGAATATGGGAGCTTGGCTGATAGATTTGCTGATCACTCAGCCACTGTGCACCGCCTGGAAACTTTGACTGGGTCGGATGGCCAGATACAAAGATGGCGCACTCTGTGTGGCGCTGAGATTAACGCGCTGATAGAGGTGGCAGGCGCCATGGGCCTGTGACCAGGATAAGTACGAGCACGACCACGACGATGACACTCATACGCCTCTGTCTCTCTCTCTCTCACTCTCTGCGTGTGTATTTGTGTGTGAATCACCGTTAAGATAATGGCTGCAATTGCGGTGACCCCCAGGCGTGGTTTTGGTTTTTTGGTTTCGGTTATAAACTTTTTGTTCTTTTTCTCTCAGTTTATCGCCACATCTCTCTCTCCTTCTGTCTTTGCCTCTGCCTGGCCGGCAGCCATTTTAAATGGTTTTTAGCCATTAATGGTTTGCCTCTCTTGTTGTTGTTGTAATAACATTTTAAAATGCTTTGCTTTTGGATTTAGATTCAGTTTGGACCAAGGGACCTTGCCGGGCTAATGGACTAGTCGCAGTCGGGTTGGGTGTAGCAGCAGGAGCAGCCATTTAGAAATATATGTATTTTTTTTTTCCAAATGAATTTGTAATTAGAAGTTAAAATGTAGTTGAAATTAGTTCAGCAGTTGGAAAAATAGTGCTTAATATTCGTTAAATTTATTTCTCTGTTTTTCTTCTTCATTTTTTTTTTGCAGCGCCGATGGCAACTATGAAGTGACAATAATGACAAAAGCAATTCTTCATCATACGGGCAAAGTGGTGTGGAAACCTCCAGCCATTTATAAATCATTTTGTGAAATTGATGTGGAATATTTTCCATTCGATGAGCAGACATGTTTCATGAAATTTGGCTCCTGGACATATGATGGTTATATGGTAAGTGCACTGAGAAAAAAAACAGTATAAATTATGTTCAAACAAGACAAATCGTGGGGTTTGTTTAGGTGTAAATGGTTTGTTCAAAAGGTGCGGCGAATTTTGTATTATTTCAAAAAGTATTTATGTATTTATTAACTAAGAAGATGGCCCGATAAACTTCGTACCGCCTAACAGTCAATGAATGTAGTGATATCCTTTAGCTGGTGGTAGTTGGAATGAGTGCAGAGTACCAAGGATTTGATTCTGAATTACAAAGTTCAAGTCATTAACATCTTCCCCTCAATTACTATTCTCACTTTTTCCTACCATTGCACTTTTTCCATAGAAAATTACTTTTATATATTTCCATTCGCCCGAGTGTACAGTGTTGTAAAGAAAATACTATTTTTGGTATTAATGTCACAAAAATCACCCTGTGTTATCGATGTCACATCACCTGTTTTTTATTTGATGATAATTGAATAGGGGTCTTTATTCTAATACTATAATTTGATTTCATCTCAACGTAGTCTGTCTTGAAGGACTCCATAGTCGCTCTGGATCTTGGGAGATTTGTCCGGACACCTTTTGTGGAGAATGGTTGCCATTATTGATGGAAAGACGTCGCGATAGCGGAATACAACCATACGGATAGTAGCGTTTCTTTATACAGGTCTGAACTAAACGCAGGTGTTTCAGACGGGCTCTATCAATGAGAGCCTTAGTCAGCCGCCATCATCCCTCTTTCTCAAGTTTAGTGCTCGACGGCCTCCAATCAGGCCTGACGACGACAGGACACCGTTTGTGACGTGGCTGCCCACGATGAGGAGGACTTGACCGACAGCACTGCTCTCTTGGATTAGGAGCGATGGCCACTTAATTTAGTCTATATATTCAACTATAGAAAGTTAGAAAAGATAGAAGTATTTTTTATTGAGTTGAGTCTTTCTGATTTTCTTTAATTTTATTTGGAAACCCTTTTTTTTGTCTTTCACTTTTATTTGGAAACTTAGCAAATTATAAAAAATTCTCATACCAAGCAACTATTGTTTTGAGCTCCATGAACTAGCCAGAGAACCAGACGCCATTACAGTTACGACTGTAAAAAGTACAATAAAAACGCTCGAAAAAAAAATGAAATAGATAAAATAGCTATTAATTCGTAGACACTAAAACGGTTCGCTCACTCAACCATTCGTTATTTTTGTGATTATCATTGATGTTCGGGTATAATTTGTTGATGAGCTTGCCTTTTGATAATACAACTTAGTAAAACTTTGGAGGAAATGAAGTCTACCCGCTCGATTTGCCGGCAGAAACTCTTCCGTTACCGTTAGACAGCAAATGCTTGGAAAATCCTTGACCAGATGGATAGTTCAGCAATGCAACTCTCATGTCAGCTGTCATCTGAAGTTTCTTCAATTAATGCAGTTCGGATTTGAGGAAAGCGTTTGTTTCATCGGCAGCAGTCGAATTTGGAATGACTGGCAGTTCTTGTCGCATATCGCTAGACATTAAAATCATTGCGGCTTCTAAATGTCTCGAGCTATTACGCAGAGTGCTTCCAATGAACGATTGTGCGCCTTAGTGCACTCGTCCCAAAAATGATTTAAGACGCTAATAAAACTTTGAGCATTGCCTGGTGATTTGCAATGTTTCATGTCGGTTGTTCAATAGTCTGAATCCTTAACGGCAATTTTAATGCTCTATGAGCTGTACGGCTTCGTTCTAGCAATGTGGCCTCTATTCCAGAAGAAGAAACTGCTACGGCAGTGTCGAATCTTTAGCTGTTTTAGAATTATAAATGGTGTAACTAAGCCCACTTAAAAAAGTCCACTTCAGATATGTAGACTTGGGGTTCTAAACAGGGACCAAACTTAAAAACCCTAAGAAAAGTTTTATACGACTTTCAGTTAAGCTTAGGGAAACCATTCATCGACCTAGCGATGGCGGATTGTTGAAGCGACCAAACTTAAGAACCCTAAGAAGAGTTTAATCCGACTTTCGGTTAAGTTTAGGGAAACCACTCATCGACCTAGTGATGACGAATTGATGTAGCCATTATGGATGACTTGTCAAAATATTTTTATAAAACATTTGTACCCGCTGTACCAGGCATCAGACTGCCTTTTTTCCTTGGAAGATGCTTATTGATTTAAGTGAGTATCACATATCCTCCACTGAACGATATTCTCAATCATCTGTCGTGATTCATATATTTGCGACAAACATTTTCTGAGAATTCAATGTAGAATGCAATTTAAAAATAGTAAATCAGGAAGAGGCTTCCGTAAAATGTAGAATTAACTAAGAGTCAACCACAGAACCAAACCGAAACCGCTGTTCTGGTGGCTCCAAAATTTTGGTAGTGAACCGAAACTGCGGTTCAAAAATTGTGTGAACTACGGATCCGAACCAGTACGAGCAGCGGCAGCAGCAAAGACCTCATCCGAGGCAGCGACAAAGTTCTCATCCGAGGCATCGACAAAGTCCTCTTCCCAGGCACACCAATTCTGGTTCAGTCGTGTCTTCTACGCGCACGCCCATGAACCTGAACAACAAAGCCCTCAACACGAGGCAGCAAAGCCTTCAACGATAGGCAGCCTAGCCCTCAATGTGAGACAGCAAGGACCTCAACGAAAGGCAACGAAGTCCTCAACCGAGGCAACACGAAGTCTTCGTCCAGTGGCGACTTCAACCTCAACCATCAATCTCAACAAGATTTGATCTTCCCGGATCAGACGAACTTGCTTATCGACGCCCACTCGTAGAGTCTACCGTCCAACGACGCATCGGTGCACAAGATCAGTACCATAAATTCTGTAGCTTCTTCCCATCTCATATATTCGCTCCCACACGGTCACTAGAGGGGGAGTACTGTAGCGGCTAGGTCCACACTAGTCACCAACAAATATTGATTACTATTCACTAGCGAATTTCGATTACCATACTATCACGAAGCTTATTCATCTCTCATCCCCAGGAGTTTCATTAGACTAGTGTGTGTGAGACTTGCGCTCGGAGCCAACAACAATTTATGTTAAACTTAAGGTACGGTCCCACACGCAAATAACATGCGCAAACATTTCTAAAAATTTTCCCATTTTGTTTGCCTTATGTGGGAGCACCAAATATACTTTGCACAAATATTTGCCATGTAGCCTTTGCCTATATTTCGAAACAAATATGTGCCTAGTGGGACCAATTGGGAACCAGCTTGCCCAAATGTGTGTTCGTGTGTGAGAGTTTGCTCTTACAAGAAATTGTAAGGGCTCTACAGATTATTCGAATAGAGAAGCACGGGACAATGCATGAAAGGACATCCACTCCAAGTTTGCCGAAAAGTATTTGGATTGCGATCTACGCACAAAATGGTCAAATCTAAGAATCCAATACAGGAGTGATGCAGCAAGGCTAAAATCAAAATCTGTACAAAGAGCTTCATCGATCAAGCCTTGGAAGTTTAATGTTGCTATGACCTTTATTGGTAAAGTCGAGGAAACGCAGCGAGCACGCACATTTAGCAATATTGACTCGGACGACTGCGACTGGAAAGTGAGTTTTTACACCACACTCCATCAACTTCAAGACCGCCAGTACTTCGCGACAGACACTTGACCAAGCCGCATGGAGGACCTGTAATTCTGTTATTGCTTCAACAAAATCAAATTGTTTGCTCAAACAAATCGGCCTACTTGATTTGACAATTTAAAAGTTTGGACAAATAAATGTGAAATAAAATTTGCACCTCACAGTGGGAACACAAGCGCATATAGTTTGCGCAAGGGAAATACTTGCGCAAACTTTTTAGGGCAAATATTTGCTCATGCCTATTACAACACACGACTTATATACCCCTTTACTAACGAGTAACGGTATAAAAACCAAATATATTTTTGTCACAATTTTTATGGAATTTTTCGACGGTTTGGTGCTAATTTCCACATTCAAGGCAAACTTTGTTTGCTCGATTACGCCGCTCCTCCTCCGACTTAACTATGGCCGGATGTAATCTTCGATATTCGGCAAAACTTTTGTTCTGGTGAGCTTAGCGTATGTATGTGATTATATTCTAATTATATTCTGAATAAATATTATACATGTAGCCCAAAAGCTTAGATATTGCTACAAACAAATCACTCCAACCATATAAAGTTGATATCTTTAAAATTGTTGGAGCTATTCATTCAATTGGTGGCTGAAATTTTGCACTTAGTCTTCTACTGACTGCACACTGCAAATATGTTCAAGCCGCCCGGATCAGATAACCATTTCTTGTAGTTGCCATTGAAACTTTGGGTTTCAAGTGAATTTTAAATTCCCTACAGACAAAGTTAGCTTTTCTTTCACGTTTCGTAAATTTTCGAGCAAAGCCACCGCCTGAAATGTCCTCGTTATTTGCGGTCCCCCTAAACAGAAAAACGAAACCTGGTAAATAAGTTTGTTTGACAAAAATGTAAAAGCTTCTCTCCTTTTCCTGCAAAGCAAGTTAAGTCAACTGCTTAAAAATTCTTTTTAATATTTCTTTAACTGATTGCCAAGAAACTTTTTATCAAGCAGTTACTTTTGTATGATTATCTACGATAAGCTTCAGATCAAACTTGAACTAATCTGATTGGATTTGCCTGCTTCTTAGCTGTCTCTTTGTAACTAATCAGAGAACTTAAGCTTACCTTGCCTGCCAGCTGGGGGCATACATTAATACCTCGTCTTTCAAGCAAGCTGACAAATGTAAAATGGCCCCCGAAGGTTTTCTAAAGGAGCATTTTTGGCGAGAAGAGACAGAAAGTCAAAGTCAATGAAGCAGGATACAATTTGCGAGGCGTTAGGAAACAGCGGCTAGGGTTGACATTTTGTTAGCTTGTTTGTAACGAACCCCAGCAACAGTTGTGCAGGTTTTTCTTCTCTTCTTCTTTTTTTTGGTGCTCATGCGTGTCTCCATTTGACAAACGAGTTGCCCAAAAAGTTTTACCAAGGCGTGGCAGGTTCATTAAACGCAGCTGCTGGTTGTTATCTGCTCTACACACACGCATATTCAGTAAAACATAGGCGAGAGAGGAGAAAGAGTGTTGCGATTTATCACATGACAGCCAGCAAAACGTGTCAAGTGTACCAAAACTGGCAAAAACATTCTAGAAATAAATATGTGAAATAATATAAAATCAATTGACGGCTCCCTCCTTCTTCCACTCTCCTTTTGGTGTAGAACATTTTGGTTAAATGCCTTTTTAATCGAGTTGGAGCAGCGTTTGATTAGCAGTCAGTCAATCAGTATCAGAGCCTAACCACAGGTTAAGATTGATGGATGGAATTTGGAGGAGACATAATCTGATACACAGATTCAGCTGTGTAACTGACAGAGAAGCAAGCCAAAAGGACTTGCCCATACTCAGAAAAAAGCAAAAAAAAATCCATTGAAAACGTTGTGCGAATAGTACTAACCGGTCAAAAGCCAAACCCCTGTGAACAAGTTCAGTTCGGGCTTCGGTTCTGAACCTTTGAGACTTAGGACTTTTCGATGCTGAACCTGAACCGGACCACATCTGTTTGGAAAAGGGTTCAATTAAAAAAATTACTCAAGTCTTCACAATGTGGAGAGTTTCTATTTAGGCAAATGATGCCAGTTTGGGCTCCAGCTCCGAATACTTGCCACAACGTTGAGACTCTCTTTGATTGGCAATTGCTGCCATCTACAAGTTCTCGAACTGAGCAACAAAGCCCTCACAGAGGCACCATCGATTCTGGTTCACTCGTTTCTACTACGCGCACGTCTGTGAACCTAAACATCGAAGCCCTCGACGAGAGGCAAATTAAACCTAAACCGAGACACCAAAGCGCTCACCCCGAGGTACAAAAGTCCCTCTACCGGATGCATTAAAGTCCATCAACTCGATGCACCAAAGCCCTCGCCCCTGGGTCATCAAAGCCCTCCACCGAGGCACCGTCAGAGGCAAATTTTCACGGCTACAAACTCAGCCAAGGCATCTTAACCCGAGGCACCTTAAATCGAACCACCTCAACTGAGGCAACAAGAACTTTCATATCGACCCCCACTCGAAACAAACATCAACTTCATCGAGTGGTAACCACGAAATTATCCAAGGCCCAGCAACATCATGGAATTACGCCGATTTCTAAGTGCCCTAAACTACTTTCAAAAATTTATTCCACTTGCCTCAGAATCTGAAGCACTTCTCACAGGACAATACAAAGAGTCAGAAAAAAAGGATCGCACACCTGGGTAAATGGACGCAAGATCTAGAAAAGGCATTCTTGACCTGTAACTCAACCCTGGCTTCGAACACACTTGGAGGGACGTGATTTCGTTGCACAAGCTGATCACAAACTTCTACGATTTTCAACAGAAATTGGACGAAGCTTTCCGAATGCAAATACGTCATCTCAATTACATCGCACAGTTTACCACCAATATTGTGCACGTATCTGGTTCGGGCAAAGTTGTGGCAGTTGCACTGTCACGCATCATTCAGGCTAATATGCCTGCAATAGTATCTCTTTGTCAAATCCATGAGCTCCAACAAGTTGATGATGAGATGGAACATCTTCTTCAAGGTAGCACATCATTAAAGTGGCAGAAAATCAAATTTCCCCCAGATATCGAGGTCTACTGTGATAAACAAACGGCTGCAGTACGCCCCTACATACTAAAGCCGCTTCGCAAAAAGATTTTTGATTCTATCCATCTCCTTTCTCACCCTGGAAAACGAGCAAGCAGATTCAAAAGAAATATGGCTCAGTGAATTCAATAAATATCAATGTTCAAAGATTCAGACAAACAATCAACTTGTACCTCTACACTTCCGATAAGTAGACAAACGCTTTGAACACGTTCACATTGATATTATTGTCGTTCCTGAATTTAAAGGGTATAAGTACTGTCTTTCGATTATCGACAAGTTCACTCGCTGGCCCGAAATAGTTCCAAGTCAAAACATAACAGCCGACTCCAGTTGCGCCTGCATTTTTTAGATCAAGGATTGCCAGATTCGGTGCCCCAAAACATTATCAGCGGACCAAGGAACTCAATTTTAATCATCTTTGTTAGAAGCACTCACAAACATAGTTGGTCCAATGGGATGATCGAACTAAAAGAAGCATTAATGTGCAATCGACAGACTCCTTGGCTAGAAATTTGGCCCACTGTAGTTTTGGGTCTTCGAGCTTGTAAAACGACCTCTTGAACCGCATTATACGGGACCACATGAAATAAGGGAGAGATTAATGATCGGCTTTTTGCAATCAGCATAAATGGAACCACACACAACATCTCTGTAGAGCGACTAAAGCCAGCTTTCAGCATCTCAGACACCGATATTCCAGTTACGCCTCTTCGAACATACCAAAAAGAACGGAGTGTCAAAACTCATCAATAAATTTGACACATCACTGGGGAGGAGAGTAGCTGAAGCCGTTCCAGTTCACAATTCCAAGTCACACTAGTTCACAGATCACTAACAATGATCGATACTCGTTATGATACCTACTATCCGGCTTGTTACATCTTTAGCAGACACACACGCGCTTAAGAACGAATAAATCCACAGATGTTTTTAACATCTGTTAGTTAATGCGGCGTAGCAACAAGATTGTGGCGGTTTCAGTTCACTGTTTCCAGTTCACACTAGATCACACATCACTACCAAGTTCGATACTCGATAAGAAACTACTCTCTCAACACTCTACCAAAGAACACACTCTCGGCCAGACTCCAACCAATAAACCAAATTTTAATCAATCCAGTGTTTCATATCTAATAGTAAAAGTGGCGTAGCCACAAGTTTATTGGCATTAAAATGCCTACGTGCACTAGATATATTTATTGTTTAACTTAACTATTATGACATAGTTGTGTGAAACCAGCTCCGAGCGCTGGCTTCGCGATCGCTTGTCTCACACACACTACTGGACTCCTGGAAATGAGAGATGAATGAGCTTGAGCAACGATATCTTTACTATTTTAATCGATAGTCGCTCGTTTCTAGTGGTGGGAGTCGCTACAGATTACGATTAAGGTTGTTTAATTCCTTATTTTTTGTTCCTTAACTTGTTACACTAACATTATTTGGGCGCTTGCGAGGCTGCCTGGAGTTCGACACACACTGACTACCTCTGGAGATGCTGGAGATGATAGCTGCGTCATAGTGTGACCATAGTTGCCAGAGTAATCGATAGTCGTTCCTGGCTAGTGATGGCAGAGTCGCCACAAGATCATAATGGAGACGCCATCTATTGGTCAGCTTGGGATATCACTAAACTAGCATTCCCTGTAGTTCAGTTGGTGTCAAGGCACTACCAGGCCTAGCTACCTGTTGCATCACAGAGCGTCAACCGCGTCGTTAACGACAGGTATTGCATCACAGCGCTAGTCTAGTACGTGAACTATAGTGTGCACCCATCCATCACCACACTAACGATTGGTAATGCATGGTCGTACCGATCGGTACGTTTTCCGGACATTCCCATACAAAATTCGTTAGGCAAATACTTGGCTGGTGGTTGGTCTGTTGGCGAGTGCTCACTACGAAGAGTTAGAGAATTCGTTAATGACGCACCGGTGCAGCTGAACTACAGGCTGTTCAAAGCCAAATGAATTGTTTGAATAAAAATCATTTAAGTTCTTTATTTATATCATATAAATTATTCGAACTGCGCGGGACTATAAACTTTGGGGAGCCAAAATCGACTTTCCCCCAATTATTTTAATAAATAATTCTTTTCAATGAGAGTCCAAAAATATCAATAACAAAATGGTTTTTTTCCAAGAGCCAGAAGAATAACCTACAAATTGTTTCCTAGAGCTTTTAATAGACAATTTAACATCCAAAAGGCTGTAAATAACCTCAGTTCGTAGCCAGTTATTTGCCTCTGTTTCTGCTTGCCGTGCAAGATTTCAAATGAAATATCTGATAAATAAATGGGCGCACACGCACAATGCCACAAGCACTGACAAATAAACTGAAATGGAAATGAAATAAAGGTTCAATTCGTAAAAGTGTCATTTACGTATGTACGAGTAAATGGCGAGCAGCACGTGAGCGAAACTTATCACCGTGCAGCCATCTGTCGCTAGCAAAAAGGAAACTGAATTTGTTGGGCAATTGAAGATTGTCAAAAATTTGTCAAAAAATATATACTGAGTAAAAAAGAGGGAAAGATGGGAATATCCCCTTTGATTAGCAAGTGGGAAATGGGGGCCACAAATCAAACGATTGGAGGAGAAGCACAGGTGTTGTTGCCTTGCTATAAATCAGTAAAGTTTAAGACCAGCAGCTGACTGCCGTCTCCAGAGTCTCTTGTTTCTACGTGACTTCTCTTACATTAATCCTTAAACACCTTCATATTATTTTCCAGGTGGATTTGCGGCATCTGAAACAAACTGCAGACTCGGACAACATTGAGGTGGGCATCGATCTGCAGGACTATTACATCTCCGTCGAATGGGACATTATGCGTGTCCCGGCCGTACGCAACGAGAAGTTCTACAGCTGCTGCGAGGAACCCTATCTGGACATTGTGTTCAATCTGACGTTGCGTCGCAAAACGCTTTTTTACACCGTCAACCTGATCATACCCTGTGTGGGCATCTCGTTTCTATCGGTCCTCGTTTTCTATTTGCCCAGCGACTCCGGCGAGAAGATTTCGCTGTGTATTAGCATTTTGCTATCGTTGACTGTGTTTTTTCTCCTGCTCGCCGAAATTATACCGCCGACATCGTTGACTGTGCCGCTACTAGGAAAATATTTGCTATTTACCATGATGCTGGTTACGCTCTCGGTTGTGGTCACCATTGCCGTGCTCAATGTGAATTTTAGGTAAGTGACAATTTTGGTATATTGGAGAATGTTTAAAGGGCTTATCGCATCTCCAAACTCTTTTCAAAGATAGTGCAAAGATCTAAGCCAAGTTTACAGCTCGTCTCAAACACTGCAAACGCTGCATAACGTAAATATTCGTTCCATAAAACCGATAAATATCAAAATCGATAAAACATATACAGCCATCTACCTCGCTATCTCCACGATCTGCAAGCATTTGTGCATTGGCGCAGTATAAACTCCATCAGCTTTAGATTGAAATAAGAAGTCCTTTTGCATTTAAAACGTTTTCAGCAATGCTCCTCCGCCCATCTTTAACTCTACAAAAAAATTTTGTTGATTTCGAGAAATGGCATGGCTTATTCAAATCCAAGTTTAAAATTTCAAAATGCTGAAAGCAGTAGCTCAAGAAGTTTAATGCTTTATACTAATGAAATCTACAATAAAGCTCTCTTAACTTGCCTCATCATGTTATTCCTGGATTTTCTGAAGCATTGTAAGAGCTTTTGGGGCCGGGTGTGGCTCAACGGATAGTGTGTGAGGTCGTGGGTTCGATTCCGCGTCTGAACATCAAATGAAAAGTTTTTTCTTTGAAAAGCTTTCACACCCGGTCACCTTCACTAGCTGTTGGCGCCAGTTTTGAAGTAACTAGCCATAAAAATGCTTCTCAAGCTGCCGTTCGGTGTTAAGTTGGGTCTCCTTCTCTTGTGCGAAAATTATAAGCACACAAGCCATGAGATTGAGAGGAGCTCGACCTTGGCGCTTTGGGCTGTGTCAAGCCAAGATTTTGTAACGAGATTGGGTCAATCCAGTTGACTTTTGTCTCTTTGGTGTCGGTTAGTCAAGCGGAGACTTAATTTTTAAGGCAGGCCGTGCAAAGGTTTGTGCCAGAACAATCTCCAAGCCGAGCAAATAAGAAGGCAAAGTGGCCCAGTAGTTAAAAAATCCAGTTTGTTTTAAAACATCAAATTAGCCAGACGAAAGTCGCACGTGCCATGCGGTGAATGGAAAATTACCAAAGCTTTTACTAGAGATGGAACTTAAAATGAGTTCCAGCTGTTGAGATTCGATACTTGGCTAGTTACATGAGAATCGACAGCGGTCATTAGGACTAGTTCGCCATCGGATCCGAGGTTCGTTACAATATATTATTACTAGACTTCTGCCTTCTACTTGATCTAATGTGTGTCCAAAGATAAGAGAGAAAAATGTTGCAGCAAGTATGACAAGTTTTCTTATCAGTATTACTGCTGTCTTGGTACGGTAGTAGATGAAAATTTTTCAACCCATTGCTCTCCTCTCACCCTCAAATAACATTTTGATGTTTTCCGTAACCTTTCCTAAGTTAGATGGGGAACTTCCTGCACCTCCTTTTTACCCGACTTCCGGGTACTCAGCCCCGTTAGGAGAGCCTCTTCTATATTTTTTCCGTTCCCTTTCTTAATGTTGGCTGCATCTTCCTCAAACCGATTTCTGCTCCCAATAATTTTGCGATTTTATCGCCAAACCGAAAAAGTTGGTGCTCTGACATTCAGAAATCGCAATGTTTTGCCGTTCTCGTGTCAGTGACATGAAAAGTAAATAGAAATTATAGCTTGATGCCCAAACAGAAACACCACGGAACTATTTATATTTAGTTTTTAACATTTTAAGATTATTTTTACGGACTCTCCTACTCAATTCAAAATAGGAGTATATTTTAAACATTTTTTTAATAGAGACACACAAAATTGAATAAGGGGGAAAACTGCTTGCAAAAACCACATGGTATATATCGATATATGACTATCGATAGGCGCTTATCAGCTGTTTTTGTTATGTGAAATGAAACAAAACAAATTGGGATTAAAGCATTATCGATAACAAAAACTGGGGAATTTGGGAGCGCTCTAAACTGAAATCGTGCGAATTTGCTTAAATCGCAGTTCGCAAATTTAAGTGAAAATCGGAGCGTGGCTGAAAGTTCGATTTTCGGCTCCAGTTCTTGTACGTACAAAGCATAACGATTTGGTTAAATGTTATGTTTAGGCTATAGCTTATTTCGGTATTGGTTCCATGGATTTTATTTCGGTATATCAGCGCTTACTGGTACCTACCGAAGGATGCAGTAAGAGTAACTTGGATGTCAAGGAACGAACAATCAGCAGTATAAGCTGTGTATAAAACAGGGCTAAGAACACTTCATTACGGAACACCACAGTACATCTTCCTTATTAAACCAATGCTTTACCCTGTGAAAAGTTGATTAAAGCCGGTTCTCAAAAAAACTCTAACGCCCGATTTCTCAAAAGTTCCGATTGGCCAACTGCCGGTCACATTGTTCCTCCAAGTGATTTGGTTTTCTCAACAGCAGTTTCATCCGATATCGATAAATTCCTATCGCTGCGGTAGGATGAACAGTCACGGTCAACAAATTAGGTATATATGTTAGGGATTTCTTAATGATATTGTATGCTGCTGGTAATATTTTTGCGAAAAATGTATTAAAATTGATTGCAATAGCTGGGGATACTTGTTTACCTGCACGGCTTATCAAAGGAACGCTGACTAAACAGAAGTCAGCCGCAGTGATAGGGAAGTTGCCAAGTCACAACAGATTGAATCGCAAATGAAGGCAAGGCTTTAACTTAATCTCTAATCCTAGCATAAATTATTTTACTTGTAGATTTTGTCTACCTGAATCATTGAACAAATGTGGCATAATACAGATCAGTTAAGTAATTAGGCTCTTCCTGCACTCTCTTGATTTTTTATACTTTGCTCTGCCTCTTCTTTTATTCATAAACATTTTGTGCCGAAATATAAAACAAACAAATCAAATGTTGGAGCCAGCTGTTTGAATAGCGATTAAATATATAAATAATTCCATCGGCACTGAACTCGAGGTTAGCTTTAACCAGTATCGAGCAGGGGTTAAGTCTGTTCCTCCGGTTGCGCCATACACAGCATGAGATACGCAAATTCGGTTAAACTGCCTGTCAAGTTGACTAACCGCACATTGAGAAATCGGGCCTAAAAGACTTAAGGTTAGGTTAGGTTGCATCAACCATTGCAATGGAAGAGTCCCGTTTCCTCGCTTAGGCCAATGAAGGCCCGTTGTGCTATTATTTACCCCTTTCTACGATGTGGTCGTAGAAGGAATGTTGTTCCCGGTAAACCATTTAGATAGTAGCACGAATTTGAGCAATAAGCTAACATCCGGTCTCGACAGATCGCTTAGGAAGGACAACACAAAACTGCGAGTCGCCTTCTGCTAAGACTTTAGTGAAAGAAAAATTTTATTTCAGCATCACGCTGACAAGGCACTTTTATCACAGAGTATACAGAGTATCAAATACAGAGTATCGATTACAAAGTATCGAATACAGAACATCGAATACAGAGTATCGCATACTGATTATCAAATAAGGAGTATCGAATACAGAGTATCGAATACAGAGTATCGAATTCAGAGTATCGAATACAGAGTATCGAATACAGAGTATCGAATACAGAGTATCGAATACAGAGTATCGAATTCAGAGTATCGAATACAGAGTATCGGTTACAGAGTATCAAATTCAGAGCATCGAACTCAGAGTATCGATTACAGAGTATCAAATTCAGAGCTTCGAACACAGAGTATCGAATATAGAGCCTCAAATACAGAATAGAGAATACAGAGGATCGAATACAGAGTATCGAATACAGAGCATCGAATACAGAGTATCAAATCCTGTGTATTGAGTAGTTACTGTCGGCTATCAAGTAGTGAGTATCAAGTGCTGAGTTTCAAGTTCCATGTTTCGAGTACTTAATATCAAGAGAGTAGTGAGTATCAAGTATGGAGAACTGTGCATCAAGTACTAAGTATAGTGTACTGAATATCGAGTAAGTAGTTTCGAGTAATGAGTTGCGAGTACCGAGTTATGAATATCACGTACTAAGTTTCGAGTATTGAGTGTAAAGTTATGAGTAAAACACTCTCAGCTCGATTCAGATCAATGCTTCGGGAGTGTTAGCCACACTCACCTTTTTTAGTTTTATTCTTTTTTTTTTTTTATTTTTTTTTTTATTCCCCCCCCCCCCCCCCCCCCCCCCCCCACACACTTTAAAAAATTTTTTTTTTCAATGTCTTTTTCGAAAAGACTTACATTTTGTCTTTTTTTAAACAAATTGTTCACAATACGTTAGCAGGGTAGCCGACCGACGTCGAACTGCTTGCCTTGACACGCCTAACCGGCTATAAGAGCAATTGCTTTATTTTGATATTCTCGACTTAACAACACCCACTACTTCTAGTCCTTAAAATCATTTCCTAATTACATTTCCAAATCTCAATTTTCTTGCAGATCGCCTGTCACACATCGTATGGCACCTTGGGTGCAACGCGTCTTCATCCAAATTCTTCCCAAATTGCTTTGCATTGAGCGACCCAAAAAGGAGGAACCCGAAGACGATCAACCGCCCGAGGTGCTCACCGATGTCTACCATTTACCACCGGATGTGGACAAGTTTGTTAACTATGATTCGAAGCGATTCAGCGGTGACTATGGCATACCAGGTAAGCCATCCCCGCACCCATCCTCCCCCAAAACACACCCCCCCAAAAGCAATTGTAAGCCGCCCGGTTGTAGTGAAACAGAAATCTGCTGCACAAAACAAGTAAAGTTTTCGCCCATATTTTTGCGCTCCGCTTGAGGAGGCAAAAGTTTTGGTGTAGAAAAACTTTAGACTGGAAATTTATGCATGTTTTTAACTGGCTTAAACGAGTATTATATACCCATTTAAAATATGCGCAACAACATTGAGATTACGAGTAAACGCACTTAAACCACAACAGGCAAATAATTTATGACAATTAACACGAGTTTGTGCACTGAGCGAAAACTGGAAGCCCTGACGAATGGCCTTATTAAATTCGGTGTGAAATTTGCAATTTGAAGCCGTTTTGAAATGAAAATTGAAATTGAATTGCAGCCTCCACAATGCAGAAAACTTGAGTGGAAGTTTAATGATTTTCCGGGCTTTCTTCTTGTTGTAGTTTTTCAAGCGCGAAAACTTTTGCCAGTGGCCGGCAGAAATAAATGGAAAACAGAAATGCAGAAAACAATTTATTGAGTTTCCTTTCCTTGTTGCCAGTGCAGCAGCAGCTTCTTGGAGTGCATCCTTTGAGTCTGGCATCCGTTGCTTTGCTTTTGGGGGACATTGTGCAGCAGAGAATGGCCCAAAGACAAAGGCAGAAAAGTTTCAAATTGCATTTACAACTCAACTTAATTTCCCTAATGCTGTTAATGTGGCCCACTCTATACACTTCTTCTCTTTTGCAGCACTACCCGCCTCGCATCGCTTCGATTTGGCAGCGGCGGGCGGTATCAGCGCCCATTGCTTTGGCGAACCACCGCTGCCCTCTTCACTGCCACTGCCTGGAGCTGACGATGATTTGTTCAGTCCTTCGGGTCTCAATGGGGACTTGAGTCCCGGCTGTTGTCCCGCTGCGGCTGCTGCAGCAGCAGCGGCTGCAGCTGCTGCCGATCTCAGTCCCACATTCGAGAAGCCCTATGCCAGGGAAATGGAGAAAACCATCGAGGGTTCACGCTTTATAGCCCAGCATGTGAAGAATAAGGACAAGTTTGAAAGTGTAAGTATCAACGGATTTATAAATTGGATACAAAAAATTAAGAAGAACTTAAGAAGGAATCGGGTACAAACGGTGTCAAGAGTACGACAAGTATGGATTTTCTTGATTCAAGGACATAATATGCATTTTTTTTATGATTTATTGGGGTAGGTTTTACCTAGCGAGTTAAAAACGCGTGCACTTTCAATGACTTTAACTTTAATAAGCGTATATACATATGTATGGACTTATAATCTATCGAGCTATTTTTTTATCGCCCAGTCGCCATCGATAATTCATTAACTTAAGACTTAAACTTAACTCGATTTGCAGGGATCTAGGAACGTAGGGAACGGAACACCAACATCCCGCCCCCCTTGCACTAGTTGCAATATATTTCGGAATTCAGGTCCATCTACGTTCATTCTTCATGTTAACTCAAATGTAGGAATCTGAATTTGGAAGGTCTGATTCGGATGGAACCGTACAGGATCCTTTCGGTATAGGATGGATGCCTCTGCAGACTCGGCAGTGGTAGGATTAATTACCTCGAGTACGTCTGCGCTCATTGGCTCGCCCGTGGGTGCTTCGTTTCTGATCTATGGATCTATGGAAACACACAAAAATGGGTCAAATTAGAAGCAGTTTCTTTTGGTACTTAGTTGGATTTATAGCCGGGAGGTTAGTTGGACATAACAGGATTATATTTCGGGTTACTTCGGAAGTAGGACTACCTTGACTATTGGGCGTTTGACCAGGCCGCGAGAAGTATACAGGTCAACCACACGGACCTTACCATCAGAACCCGGATAAGTTTTATGCACTCGAGCCAAACGCCATTCGTGGGAGGGGAGGTTGTCTTCGTTGACAATTACTAGATCCCCAAACTCTAGGTCTCTAGTGGGATATTGCCATTTATTCCTCATGTTAAGTTCTCTCAAGTATTCCACCTTCCAGCGTGAGCAGAACTGCTGGTTCAGGGCCTTGAGTTGTTGCCACCGATTTAGGATAGATGCGGCTGGGTCCTTGATATCTGTTTCAGCTACCGAGAGTAAGGGACCCCCGATCAAGAAGTGCCCTGGACTTAAGGCTAAAGAATCGGTTGGATCTTCTGACATGGGAGAAATAGGCCTAGAATTCAGACAGGCTTCGATTTTAGTGAGGACTATCGATAGCTCCTCGTGAGTGTATTTTGTGAAACCCATGGACTTGTAGAAATTCGTTCTTCACTCCGGCTTTCCAAAGGTCTCCCATATGAGGTGATCCGGGGGAAATAAACCGCCAAATCAATCTCTGATGGCTGTACGCAGCTGTTATTTGGGTCTTGGTCGCCGGGAGGAAGTCAGATGATAAGGTTCTGGAAGCTCCTACAAAGTTTTTACCATTGTCGGAGTCAACTTCATGGGGTCACCCTTCTCTAGACACAAATCGAGCGAAGGCTGCCAAAAACTTTTCGGTCGTTCTTTTAGGTCAGATGTAACTTCTAAATGGTTGGCCTTAGCGCTGAAGCAGATGAAAACACAGACGTAGCCTTTCGTAATACGTCACGGGCCAGCAAAGTCTACACCGGTGCACTGTGGGCCAGAAATCTCATTTTTTGGCCAAAACTCTGGCATTTCTACACCAGACTAGCTAGGAAGCTAAAGTTTTTTACGAAATGTTCTTAAATGATTGAACTTAACGCACATAATTTAAAAAAAAAATTAAGAAATTTTAAAACACATTGATAATCCAAGTCAAAGTTGGAAAATTTTTCAACTTTTTGGATTTTTAATTTAAAAAAAAAACTTGTGGTAAGACTTAAGCCAAATTTTGCAGAGAGGATATACAAGTGTAGATTGTTTCTAAGAAAAATAATTGTCAAGATCGGATAAGTCGTTTATGAGTTATTAACTCAAAATAGAACTGACTTTGAATGCCCAACCCTGTCAAGGATTTTCAGTCAATCTGACTACTTTCACAGTTATTTTTATTTATTTAACCTGTTCTATACATTCATTTCTTACAACAAAAAAAATAAAATTAATTTTTTTTTTTTTTTTTTTGGTTTTTTTTTTTTATTATTTTTTCCCCCCCCCCCGCCAACTTGTTTCCAAAAAGCTTCAAATCGCTAAAAAAAGTTATTGAAAATAATATTTTCACTTTTTGGTTGTTGTGATTTCTTTTTTAAGTTCTTGACCGATTTTGATAAAACTTTTTTCCGTGAAAAATAGCAGATGACTAATCGTGCCTAAACCCCTACAAAATTTTTTTCGATTTTAGAAAAAATGTTGTCGAAACTTTAAAGCGATTATCCGGAACCACTTTTTCACCCTGGGTCAGATGCGAAGCCATTTGTTGACCGATTTTCTTATAGTTTTTTTAAACCTTCCGTAAACCCGTATCGACAGGATATTTTTGATCGGTCATAAATACAGTTGGGCCATTTTAAGGGAAAAATAGGTCAATTTTCGAAATTTTGACTTTCAGAACCCCCTTACTCCCCTATATACAGACCGATCCCAGATATCCTAGTTCCGACATAACCACATCAATTCCCCAACAAAACCTCTTTAAATTTTTTATCCGATGACGCGTTCTCTGGAAACACGAAGCACTTGTTTTTAAAATTCACTTTAAGGGGCTACACAACACCGTAACACAACTCATAATTCGTAATTAACCTTAATTCCGTGCTTCTAAAAGAATGCTACACATTTTAATCCATGGGAATAAAAATAGCTTAGCTCTCACAGTTTGGCTTCATGGTCCAAATTCCGAAGTTTTAAAAAAGAAAAGCATACTTTTCGGCTGACTTGAAAATTGAAACTGGCTCGATGCCAAATGGGGATAAATTTTTAAAAGCGATTTAATAAAATCCAAAGCAAAACCGCGCAAAAGCGCATACCTCCAGCTATAGTACAATATTCAAAGAAAATTATTTGACATGTTACGAGTGATTGGCCAGTGGCACCCGTGGGCACTCTCAAATCAAAGTTTCCAAATGTAAAAAAAAAAAAAAAAATTACTGATTTTTTCCATTTTTTATGAAAACGAATACAATTGGAAACTTCTTAAAATTTTTTTTTAAATCAAGTCCGTAGTCGAAAATATATAATTAATCTCTAGAAGCAGTTTCTTTCCTAGTTTCGACTATTAATTTTCCATTTTTTGGAGCAATTTCATGAAAAATCAACTTTGAATTGCTGCCATTCAAAAACCAAGAAGTGAAAATGTTCAAAATTTTGGCATAAAATAGCTATAAGTATTCTTAATCGTTTCCGACAATCGTTTTATCAAGTTTCCCAAACAAAAAAGTGGGACTTTTGGCCAAAATTTCGGCCCAGTGTGCGTGTAGAAAACGTCACACGCTCGGTGGGCAAATCGCCCATCAGTTGAGTCTGGAGTCTTTTTTTATGGATGACGCAGACCTTACACGCGTTGATAATACCCTTCACTACATTTCGTAGCTTGGAAATCCAATAGTTTGAACGGATCAAACGTTTCCTCCATGTAAAGATATAAGGTGGGAGAATCGTACCATCAGGCGCGCTAGCAGACTCGAAGGAGAGACCAGAATTGGATGTCGTTCATTATATGTCATGGATTCGGATACTGTAACACGGCTATATGCTCTAAGGACACCTCTATGGTCTAGGAAGGGATTTAAATTCATGATGGGGCTCGTTCTTCGAAGAGAATTCTTGTTTGAAAGGCAGCGGTATTCTGCTGAGTAGTGCGACTGTTGGGTAGCGATAACTAGCGTTCGCAATACCTCGGCTAGTTCGGAGCTACTCAGCTCCTTTGTGGTAGATAGGCTCATAAAGTCAGATATACAATCAGACAGTCTAAAGGGACTTGATTTACCCTGTAGTTCAGCTGGTGTCAAGGCCTAACGACCTGATGTATCACTAAGCGTCAGTCGCGTCGTTAACGACAGGTAATGCATCACAGCGCTAGTCTAGTATTTGAACTAAAGTGCGCACCCATCACCTCACTAACGACTGGTAATGCAGAGTCGTACCGATCGGTACGTTTTCCGGACATTCCCACACAAAAATCGTTAGGCAAATACATGGGTGGTGGTTGGTTTGGTGGCGAGTGCTCACTACGATTAGCTAGGGGGTTCGTTAGTGCCGCACCGGTGCGCTCACGTGAAGGAGCGCTCATCTTGTTTCTGGTAGAAGTCCAGTCCGCATTGTTACTGATAGACACTTCTTCTGTCCAGACGCTTTGTCAAAGTGACGTCTCTCCACGTGATCTTTGAATGTTCTTTACAAACAGTAACCTTTTCATTTTCAGTTTCTTCTAGGAGTTAGCCCATAAATTTGATAATCTCTAAAGCCACTTGACCAAAACTTTTCACTTTAGTTTCAACTAACATCGATTGCTCTGATACAATGGTATAAATGGCCAACTCGCAGTGATTAGTTGAAAGTGCACCTCGTAATTAATTTTCCATTCAAAGTGCCAAATGTAATAAGTCCTTGCGCCACTTACTCATTTCACCGCACTGCCAGCCCCCCGACCCCCACTCATACCATCGATGCAACTACTCCACAAAGTGCTGGCAAGCGAAAATTGTTCAATTTCTCGCCGTTTTTTTTTTCCTTTTATTTTGGCCAATCGATTGCACTGATTGTTGTTGCAGCTGCGGACTCTGCTGACTCTGACTGCGTTCGTGTTTACGTCTGCACTTGATAACCCGCATTAGCTCCAACGCCCAACCAAAAGCCAGTTAAATCACGTTCACGTTTGCTTTGCGTTTTCTCTCTAATCAAAAATCGTAAACGACGACGAATGACGCGCTAGCGGTTCCGGTGGTCGGTTCGTGTGGGGGTGGTGGTGTTTGATTCCACTGTCGCCATCGCTCCAAGCTGAGTGATTGAGTTGTTTGTGCACAAATAGTACGAGGAACTGGCGCTGAAGCCGCGTTTGCTCCATGCGGTTGCCATTTGAGTTTGCCAATCATTATCGTGGCCAACATTTCGAATATGGCTGCAAATCAGAGGCTATTTGCTTCTGAAACTTTTCAATTGAAAGCTGAAAATTGGAAATTGATTTTATTAGTTTTTCGAAAGCCCCTGATTAGTGCACAGTAAGAGTTAAAAGCAAGTGAGAGAAAGTTTTGGGGGAAAAGACTTGAAACTTAAATGGAATGAAGCTTAATTAAAGTGAAACGAATTTGCTTTCAAAGTTTGGGTGTTGAGAGTCTCGGGAACTTATTCCAAGAATAAAAAAAATTAAGGGCATTTTCAACAAACTTGATGCGGTGGGTCCTTAACTGTCCAGATAAACCAGAATCTTATCTTAACTGAAATTTTTCAAAAGATTCAAATGCATATTATAAAAGTAAAAGTATGTATGTTTTTGGGAAGCTTTAAATTCCTCACCAACTAAAATCATTCCTACTCTCACTAAGGCCTCCACTAGATTCCTACTCGCAGATTCTCGAAGCGACTCAGACCCCCACCTGAATTAAGCACGATCCCTTTTAGTCCTTGTTAGTCCCAGTACTTATAAATATTGCCGTAAGAGGCCTTGGCCAGACTGAGTTATACCTCAGCCTTAGACACTACCTTACAGATGGCGCCCGAGCAGGGACTTCATTAAACTCAATTTTCTGCCAAGTCGATGATACCAATCCAAAAAGTGGCCGTAACGATTGCCGCACACTGTATTTGGCGTATAGTCTTCACCACTGTATACGCAAGCTTTAATTCCGGAGAAGACCTTGTTCTTTGCACACTTTTGGGCACTATATGGCCCCAAAATAAACAAAAGTTATCAGTGTTTGGACACCGCCTAATTTTCATATTAAATTAATATTATTAAAGCCCTAACAGCACAATAAAGAATGCACCTAATGCAGCAGCCCTACACTTTTACACATATACATGTCCCTTAAATCTCACGACAAAAATAAAGCGCTCCATATGAAATATTAACTTCACGACAAATCGAAAGTGTTAATTCGAATGTTCGAATGAAGTTAGCATGTATTAGAAGTTGTTTATATTGTTGTTTGGGATAATTTCGCTGAAGAAAGGAATGCCAAGTAACCAGTAATTTAGCCGTTTGTCCCAAAAAAACATAAAAAATTGTAGTTTTTTCGATTTTCTTCCATTTTTATATCTATATCTATATATCTATAGCATTGCCAAAAATAGAAAAACAAAATTCCAAGCGGTTTTTGATATATGGACTTCATAAAAAGGGTCCTTTTTGCAAAATTAAAAAAATCCTTAGGGGATTCTTTTAGTTTCGGTATGTACTTCAAAAATATTGGGGTCCGAAGGCGTAACCAATTTATGAGTTGGACTGTGTTGTGGCCGGGTGGCTCAGCGTCTAGTGTGCGCGACCGCTGTGCAAGAGGTCGTGGGTTCGATCCCGCCGCGGAACATCTAATGAAAAGTTTTTTCTTTGAATAAACATAAACTTTACACCTGGTCACGCCTTTCTGCTGTTGGCGCCAGCTTTGTAGTAATTAGCCCTGAAAAGCTTCTCAAGCTGCCTTTCGGATTCGGCGTTAAACTGTAGGTCCCTTTCTTTTGTGCGAAAATTAGAAGCGCACAAGCCAAAAGATTGAGAGAAGCTCGGCTTTGGCCCTTTGGGGCTGTGTCAACGTGACAAGCCTTGGGGCTGTGTCAACTAAACAAGCCATTTTACTTTACTTACTTACTGTGTAAGATGTCATGCTTCTTGCGAGCTAAGGGCCAGCAAACGTTAGGTCAATTACACAACGACACAAAATTTTGACCCACCCTAACTGACATAACTGTAAACATATCCTGTTGCCCAGTACTATTGCATGGAGGAAAAGTTTTGATATTGTAAGGACGTGGATGGTTTGTTTCGAGAATTCGGGGAAGCTTATGATTCATCCATAAGGCGTTCGTTCATTGAAAGCAGCAAATTGAGCTTAAAAGTGGTATTTTTGCATCTAGGAAACAAAATCCATCGCTACCGTTAGTGCGCGCAGTGAACGTCAAGAAATCATACGAATCAATTCCAAAGTTTTTCACTTACCTTGTCTCGGGATCTTAGATAGCATTGCCGGCATCTTAGCCCATACGACTATTAACAACTCTCGCTGCAATTCCGCAATCACAGCTATAAGGGGAAGCGACAAGCGATGAGCAACCCGATTCGTGTAGGTTTTCTAAATGTATGTACCGTGTGGTACTCAGATTGTTCCGTGAAAAATTTTGAAATTCTTTAAAAACAAGTAAGAAAGTCGGTCAAGCCCGACCATAATATACTCAGTACCTGTGAAGTGCTGCCCATCACCGTTGCGACCGGTGCTGCCCACAATTGTTTGTTTTCCCTATAACTCGGCTATCGTTCATCCGATCCTTACCATTCCTTTGGCGGATCGATATAGATCACTGATTACTAAATATGTCCAGAAGGAACGAACCTTCTATCTATAAAACTGTTGAAGATATGACGTTTTTTCCAATTTGCGGGGGCAAAAATTGAAAATAAACTTCATCTGCCTGCAGGTATAAGAAGCATATGTCCCATACATGTCAAACGTCTATCACTTTCCATCTCTGAGATCTGTTTGTTTATACGACCGTATACGGACAGACAGACTGACAGACAGACGGACATGGCTAGATCGACTCGTCTGTTGATGCTGATCAAGAATATATATACTTTATATGGTCGGAGATTTTCTTTCTGCCTGTTACATACTTTTGCAAAACGCTGATTTTCTCTTGTCATGTACCCTTTGCATGACTCGTTTACTTTTTTATGTCTACATATTCGTAAAGTTTTTCTACATGCCATGTGTAACTTTCTGTTTTATACATTTTTCGTGTAAAGTTTATCGGGATGTCGTTTCTACGCGTGATTTCTCTGTGCATTCAAACTAATTTGATTGAAGAATAAAATTCTTAAAATTTTTCTATTACCACGTTTATGCTATGAAGTCCATGATTACTTCGATTTGCGAAATCAAAGTTTATCCGGCTTATGCTGCTTTTATGAATTCACAAAAAGACCAGCGCATATATGAGAAAACAAAGGATCTGGCAACACCAGCGCAGCGTTAAGTTGGCATTGCCTCGAATTGGCGGCAAATTCAAAGTCAACTTTCGTGAGTAGTCGAATTCATGAAATGGTGTTTATGCTCACACTCTCGAACACATTTTATGAAATGATTTTGAAAAATGAGCATAGC
Source organism: Lordiphosa collinella (assembly GCA_018904265.1). Lineage (NCBI taxonomy): Eukaryota > Metazoa > Arthropoda > Insecta > Diptera > Drosophilidae > Lordiphosa > Lordiphosa collinella. The sequence goes on from JAEIFV010000741.1 coordinate 52,821, forward strand.
ATAAACGTAGAATATGTTCTTTAAGAGAATACCAAGTACTCAATCGCGTTTTTAAAATTGACGTAAAAAATCATTTAAACTGTTTCATTATGCAACACAATTCACCCTTTTAATAATGCCTTTAACCCGTTCTCTCTCCCTCTGCTTAGGTCGAGGAGGATTGGAAATATGTGGCCATGGTATTGGATCGTATGTTTCTTTGGATTTTCGCAATCGCTTGCGTGGTCGGCACAGCGCTTATTATTTTGCAAGCACCCAGTCTGTACGATCAGTCGCAGCCGATTGATATACTCTATTCGAAAATCGCCAAGAAGAAATTCGAGTTACTCAAAATGGGCAACGAGAACACCTTATAACGACCACTTGGGTTCGCGGCTGGCTGGTGGAATTTAATCATCAGCTCGCTGCGAACCCTGTTCGCCGCTCGTGACGACGATCGTGGATAATATACAGAGAGCCCAACCATGAGCATGGCCTGGTATACCAGCCGAAGGTCCAGCAATAGCAGCGACAACGAAACCTCATGGACAACTCCCGTATAAGCCGAGCGAAGTGAACATAGGTAAAACCAGAGAATCCCAGAATTGGTGGAGCAGTTGATCAAAATGTGTAAAGTGCAAGTTTTTGACCAGCCAAATGAAAACGGAAGGTTAGTTTTGTAAAAAGAGTAAAGATCGTATGAAGTTTTTGTAATTTGTATTCAATTTTTGAGCGCCAAAAAAGTTCCTTGTTGATTTTTAGTTTTAAAGTTAAAAGAAGAACAAAAAAACCAGAAAAAGAGACAAAAAAGATAAAACAAAAAATATTTTAAAATTGCATTTTAAATTCAAATACGACTGCATGTGTTCAAAATGTGTAAATGTGTGCGTGTGGGTGGATGGGCAGGTGCTTGGTTGCCTGCCGAAATCAATTTTAATTGTTTATTAATTTGTGCATATTTTTCCACAAGAAATTCATTTTTAGCCAAGCATTTCTGCCAAGGGGAAAAATGCATAAAATTCAAAATTTAAATTGAACTACGGTCTAAGTCGTAACTAGTTTTTAGCTAAGCGTATAAATTTTAGTATTAAGCCAGATTCCATTTAGTCTTAGAATGAACAAACCCAAAAACCAATACCAAATCTGATTTGCAGTGAAGCAAATTTGAGAGGAAAAAAGCGCGAAATTCTGAAATAAATTTAGTTAAAAGTGTTGACAGCAAAACAACACACAAACACACACACAAAAAGTGTGTGCAAAAATTTTTAAACTCACAAATATTCACAAGCAAACACACACACACACACACAACCACACGGATATAGATAAATGTAACTAACTTATAGAAAAGTTAGCTACAAAATAGAAAAAAAAATCTTAACTAACATTCAATGCATAAAATTAAACACAACACCAGACAGAATGATGGTCAACTACTCTTTTTTTTTTTGGTTTTTTATTTTCTTATTTTGAATTTGATTTAAAAATTTCACTTTTAAAGATATAAAATGAAGGAAAAGTCTGCCAGTGAGGCACTTACGTTTAGTTTGGTCCCTAGGAAATCGATTAACCAACATCGTTTTCAAAATTGTACAGTCCTTAGACATCGCAGGCACGAAATCAGCTACAAGTACCTGGTGGACCTCTTGTGGGTTGGCGTCATGCCAAGTCTAGCAATTTAGCTGATTTACATAGCCATTCAACCAATAATGCTCCTCGCCAAACAAAATTCAAACACTTTTAGTCATAGTCACAAAACAAAAGCAATCAAAACTGCATGGCGACTTTTTGATGACCCTGTTTTTAGCAACCAAAAGACACTTCAAGTTGGAAAACTAAAACACAATTCATTACTTATCTTTCCTACTTGTAATTTGTGTATGAAGCCCAGATTGAAAACAATATAAGAGCTACATTTCCTTGCTTTACTTTGGGATAATTCACCTATCTGGATTCTACCCAACCGACAATCGAACTCGGGAACAAAATTTTCTCTTACAAAACTATCGAGAACGTGTCCGATTTTGGTCCGAAAAAGTATTACCTGTCACTCAGTTTGTGGCAGCAAAACGTAAGTTCTCTAGGCACTTGTTCATGTCCGTTCTCGACACTTTCTCAATAGAGAAAGCGGATCGAAAACTGAATTCGAAAATAAGGAAAAACGGACTTTGAATTTAAAAGAAACTTTCGTAATAACTAATGTCCGTTTGAAACCCGCGTCTATAAGGAAAAGCGGGCTTTGATTCTAACTAAGAGAAGCTTACGTAAATCTCGTAGGTCTGGATACATACGAGAAACTGTCGGGTGGGTAGTAAGTACAATCAGATTGTAATTAATACCCATTTTCGTTTATTCTCCACAAACATCAGAACCAGGGAACTGCAACGAGCCGCCACGAGTACAATCGCTCAGCGCTCAAGGCTTGTCAGACTCGAGTATTGCCCTTACTCATACTCAAGTTGACTCAGCGCTTCGGCCGCGAGTCGCAGCTCGCCTCGGCGTCGCTTACCTTAGAAATAAAGGTAGAAGCTGTAGGTAAAGGGGAAAAAAAAATCGACCTTGCTTACAAGATCAAATTTTGCTGCCACACAGTAATGCACCTCCGTCAATAGTAAAAAAAGTAACAGGGAACACATTAGGTCCAAGAGATTGAGTAAAAAGTTTCCTGCTCGTTCTCATACTTGTAACTTCTGTAGAAATCGTTGTGGAGTGGGTCAAACAAAGATTCAAGAATATCCATAAATGAAACTGAAAACTCAGTTAACAACTATGACCCTCCAAATGCAAAGATCAAAGTATCTGCATGAGGTTCGGTCCGAGGGTTCATAAAGTCTAAGGTTCGGGTGGCAAACCGGTTTATAACCTTGTCGAACCAAAGGTTTTGGTTAGAATTTTGGTTCATAACGTCTAAGCAACTAGGATGGACGCTGTTAATTTACCAAACTATTTGACACTTCAATCTTCAGTTCATTGTGTAGAGGGTAAAATCTCTAAAGTTCGGGAAGTTAATTCAACTTTGGTGGTTTTACGTCACAGATCGTTGATAGGGTAAAAAAAAGTACGTTTTCTCTTAGTTTCTCCACTTTTAATAGTGTTTGGAGATATAATTGCTTCAATGCATTGGAAACTTAGAGCTCTTATGGTTACATGTATGGCTTTAACTAAGACTATGACTAATTTGGGACATAGAAAATGAACATTGAACATTAACATATATAGACTTCATTGTTTATGTTGAGTACTAAAGGAGAAGATCCACTTTAGCACGACAGACGCCAGATATAGTCCTGCCAAAGACTGTTCACTAAGCTACTGCTAAGCCCGCAGTTCCTGGAATGACTCCAGCTCGGATGATATTAGCGTATATAGTATGTCCGCTCAGAGTATGATCGCACAATGCTTGGAGGGTAGAGCCTGTAATCTTTTAAAGTGATGTTGTCAAATTTCTCCCCAGAGCTGACGGGCGAACTTGTAGTTCACATATGGAGATATGGAAACCACCTCTAGCCGAAACTTCTTTTTCAACATATCAGAGCACTGCTTTGCCCGCTTTCATACATTGACTTTTGCTTTATGTTCCTATTTAAACCGAAATCAGATGTCATTTTAATCCTGCTTCCTGACCAACTAATGCACTGAATATTAGGGGGATTCTTGCAAGTGATTCTGATTCTGATTTTTATTTCGGTGTGACCAGATAAACTGGAAAAGATAACGAAAAAGCTGTCACACAAAAACAAGTCTTTTCCATATCCTTGGGAACTCATATGAGTTACGTTGCTTCGCGCAAACGATTTACGGCAAATAACACAATAACTCGACATCTTTTTCACACACTAAAATCAGAAATGATAGCACGAATAAGACTATTACGCATACATACAAAACTACAGAGCAATTTATCCGTAGCCTACCTTTCGCTTCAAGCCCCACGAGAACCGGCCCCTTGGCCCCAGCAAACAGAGAGAGTGCTGTCTCGGACGGCTTCACCTTGTTAGTTCCGCCATGGCTCGAACGACCTAAAATTCATTTTGATTATTGTCAGCATGGCCTAATACAAAAATAAGAGAAAAGTGATTTTAAATATTCTCCCCAAAATGCCAAAGAAAAGTAGTTGACTTTGATTTGTTTGACAGTTTTCCGATATTTTCTCAGAGTTAGAATCAAAATTACTTGCGGGAATAACCCTATTATTTTTGTTCTTATAAAAGTGACTTTTTGGGTGTTTTTTTTTTTTAAAACTTTTTTTTAAAATTCTTATTTGAAAACGCAAAGAATAATTGAAAACTTTTTTTATTTATTGTATTACAAAAGGTTCGGGGTATTATTTTTTTTTTGTGTTCAAAAATAAAAGAGCTTCAAAGTTGGTGGTGAAAAAAGGTGTCGTCACGGCGGCCACGATTCCGGGTCTCCGGAGCGTCCGAAATGAAAAAAACGGGGTTATAATCATTTGTATCGGTAAACTTAATTTTGTGATTTTTTTGACAAAATGGCGGCCATTCAAAAAAAAATTTCAATTTCGGGCTTTTTTTTGTAGTTTGGTAAAAAAAAATAGTAAAAAAATTTTTTAAAATTAAGGTACGCTCGGAGAATGGTGACAATTTGGAAGGTTCAGTTGAACTGGAGATATCATGGCCGCCAGTTCGAAAAACGTGGTTTCGAGATAAACGCGGTTCAAGGTTCAGTTGCTTGGGATTTGGGGCCTTTGGGGTCCAAAAATATCTCAACCCACCAATTTTTGTTTATTTTTTTGGTGTTTTGGTTTTTCCTTAAATGCAAAAGTCGAAAAAAAGTTGTTCTGTAGACCCCTTTAAGTTTCTTATAAGGAGAGACCGTCGTACAGCCGGTTCTTAGAGGTTCGGCCAGTGTGATGCTATAAAGTTGATCTTAGCAGCTTTGCAACTTATGGTTTGGTTTCCATTCGTAAAAGGTGAACAAAACTTTGAGTTTTAAAAAAAGTAAGAAAGTCGGTCAAACAAGTGAAGTGCCCCAGCATAATTGTTGGTTTTCCTTATAACTGGGCTATCGTTCATCCGAACTTTACCAATCCTTTGCCGAAACGCTAATTTATACTGGTTACTAAACATGTCCTAATATGGTACAGAGTATAAAAATTGAATCCTCAATAGAGTTCTTAACAAACGTAAGAACATTTAAGCCTTAGACTTTGTAAGCTTTGGCTTTTCAAGTAACATTGAACGCACTCTCGTAACAATTTCAACTTTTTAATTACTTGCCCTTACCCTCCTCCACCCCCAACAAACACCTTCAATTAAAAAACTTGCCTGCTTTAATTTATTTTTGCATTTTAAAATGATTTTGCAAAAGTTTTGCAGCAGCTAAAAACGCCGCAAAGCATGCTACAAATTAAGCAAGGAATGCAATTGCACTGTAGGTGTGCGTTGTGTGCAGTTAATAAAAAGCACACACACACACACACACACACACACTTAAAATAAACACCAGAAAACAGAAAAACAAAAATAAATGAAATACTGCAGAAACTATTAGCACAGAATGCGCCAGAACAACTCTTGTGCTGCCAGGGTTGTCAAGCTGCTGGCTGCCGGTGCCGGCTGCTGCCGCTGCTTTGTTGTTCGCTGGACGTTTTTTGTGCGTGCGAAGTGGCAAAAGTTTAATTAAAATTCCTAATCGAAAATATTCAACATTTGTGAATGTGAATTAATTAAAATAGTTTTGCTCATCCCCACAGCAAGAAGGGCCAGAAAGAGACTGAGAGAAGGAGGAGCGACAAAGATTTGCTTTCACTTTTAGTAAAAAGGACAATACATTGCATTTGCTAGTGGAACAGGGGTGCCCCCATCATTAAGCCAAGCCTAACCCCAAAACTGAACCAATGTCCGAATAATAAATCGTATTTCATCAACATTTGCTTCTGTTGTCGATTTCTTTTTTTGTGATCAGCAAAATTCTTTTGCAATTTCAACTTCAAAAAGTTGTATTTTAGAAAATTCTAAAGTTCGATAACAGAATCCTTCTTAACTTAATTAGTCCAAATTCCTGGAAAAACAAAACTTTAAAACTAATAGGAGAAACGAAGCCACTTTCGAATATGATTTGGTATGCCAAGACTCCAGTAAAAGTTTTTCTCTAAATATTTGTTGACTCCAAAACTGTTTTTAAAATTCTTCAATTTTAATTTCTTACTTTTACCTTTCCACAAACATGAAAGAACTAGTTGAACCACCTACACCTACACAAACACACACCCAAACTCGACTTAAAAGAATGAAATTAAAATAGCAAACGGCCATTTGGTGCGTGTTTAAATTGTAAAGTGCATAAAAAATCAACAGTTAACATTTTTTAAATATTTAGCTATTAAATAAACGTAATATAAATGTTATAAAAAAATATCATAAATCAATTAAATTTAAAAAAAAAAATGAACAACACACACAGACAACAGAACTCAAACCAATTGCTAAACGAACCCAAGAAAAAAAAACACACACACATCCCATAAATGAAATCAAATATTTAAATTATTAAACTGAGCTTATAAAATTTAAAAATAAAAATGATGGAAAAAAAACACACTCACACATATGCAAAAACTATTTGACAACAGTCAGGACTTCCGTTTTAAAAGGCATATAATATACACACACACAGCAACAACCACAAAAAAAAAGTCTGAAAACAAATTATATATACATGAAATACAGAATAGCCGCCATTTAAGCATATTTTAAACCCATTCCAAACTCAACTTAAATTGGATGCAAAGTGGAAAGTGGAGAGATGTAAGAAATAACAACGACATCGATATTCCTGACTTTAATGTTTAACTCTTTGTTAAGGTTGGTCCCAGAAGTATGCGCAACTTTTTACCTTATAGTTTGAGTATCTTTATCATGGCTAATTACTGCACATCTAGTGCCAATAGCTAGCAAAGGCGTCCGGTTGTGAAACAATTCAAAAATTTTTCTTTTAAGTTGTGTACTTATATTAGAAAACTATCAATAATAAGCACCATCGATAGTCGGCAATAGTCTTTTCCAAACCATCAAAAACTATCGATAGTTTTTCAGACTTTGAAATACAAAAACTTAAAGTTTAACATTAAACGAGAAATCAAAGCTTTTAATACACTTAAAACCGATCGTTTCTATGATAGCTACAAGATATAGACATACCATTCTGGCCAGTGTATAAAACTCATTAAGAGGTACATGGAATTCTAAGTGTCAAAACATCGAAATTAGTTTAATATGTCTAGAATATCTTTCCAAAGCTTCTGGTCAGTCGGTATAAAAGTCCATGGAAAAGGGTGGACTTACAAATATGCTGTGTAAAGCTATCTAAAACTATCGATAACGCAGGGCTACCATCGATGGCGACTCGATAACGACCAACCATCGCTAGGGAAGTTAGTGCCTTTTAAAGTTCTCCTCCTCTAGTCCCAAAACATAGTTGAACTCAACTTTAAAAGACGTAAAAAATGTTAGAAGAGGATGGAAGCTAAGCTGTTATTGATTTTGAGATACCACACAAAATTTTCATAACTACTTTACTGGGACTTGCACTCATTACCTCGAAAAGCAAAACTGACGTGCGTCTGCATCTTAGCAAACAAGACTATTAAGCGCTCGCGAGAATTAGCGACCAACTCATAGTAAGGGATGTACACTCAAAGAAAAAATTGAGAATTTCATACTTGGATCAAGATTGTTTGATGTCAAAAGTACGAAAAGAATGAAAATTCTTTATCCAAGAGCGAAATTCTAGATCCAATCATGAAATTCTCCATTTTTTCCCTGAGTGTACATCCTTTTTTATGATATGGTTGCTGATTTTCGCAACTTTTTTTGAATTTTTGATCCCGTTTTCCTTGATCCAAGAGCTTCAACACTTGAACCAAGTACAAAACATTCTCGAATCAAGTAGAAAAATTCTTGAATCAAGTGAGATTGCGCATTATTGACTGAAGAGCATAGTGCACTATTCAAAACCATGAGTGTTCGTTCTTGTGTCAAGAGCTCAACAGGTTCAAAAGTAAGTTCGTTCACTCTTGAATCAAGAGCTTCACAGATTCAGAAGTAAGGGCGCCCATATTCCAATCATACAACAATTTAAGATCACTTTTTTTATACTCTGTACCAGAGTGTCCGTCTGTCCGTCCGTCTGTCTGTCCGTATGAACAAACAGATCTCAGAGATGGTAAGAGATGGAGGTTTGACATGTATGGAGCATATGTTTTTTCTTGCAGGCAGATCAAGTTTATTTTCAATTTTGGCCACGCCCCCTACCGCCCCCGCAATATCGAAAAAACGTCATATCTCCCACAGTTTAATAGATAGAAGGTTTGAAGGACATGTTTAGTATTCTAGATTGTTTAGCGATTCGCTGAAGGAATTTTAAAGATCGAATGGATAATATTTGAGTTATAAGGAAAACAAACAATTATGGGCAGCATTGGTAGCAACGGTGATGGGCAGCACTTTACAGGTACAGAGTATGTTATTTCTTGTTTTTTGATAAAATTTATTTCATAGAAAATGAATTGTCAAACTATGCAAGTTCTAGCCTTCTAGAGGAAACACATCACCACAAGGTAGCAGCAGTCGTTGTCTGTCAACTGTCAGCCCAAAAGACGTCTCTCTATGCCAGCAATGACATAACTGCTTAGGAATTCCAAAGCAACATGAGTGCAAGACTCGAAAGCTCTAGTTTTTACAATACTGTGAGAGCGGACTCAACGCTATTCTCACAAAAGTGCTTGCTCTCCTCTTTCAGTTTCTTTACCTCACTTCCCTCGCCTAATAACAGTAAACTGAGAACGAATTTAGCTCGATTTCAAGAGCAAAGTTCTTGAAAATTCCAGAACGAATGGATTTTTTATAAGAGCGTTCGTACTTAAATTATTCGTTCTACTTTTTTTTGTGTGTAGCCAGAAACAGTACACTCTGTCTGTAAGAAGTTAATAAAGGGCTTTATAGCAGAAGAAAGAGTTCATTTAGTGCATTACGTGCCTCATTGCTTTGAGAATTTCTAACGGAAGACAAGCTTAAAGTAATATTTTTAGAATCTTACCAAATGTCGCTAGCAGACTCATACCAAGCTAAAATCTTGAATGAGGACAGAACGATTGATGCATCATTCGGGTAAGAAAGAGTTTTCTGTGGCACCTAAAAATTGGAATTCGTTTGGAATGTGGGTAGAAGAGGTTACTGTGTCACCCCGATAATTTGTTTTTCCAAATTTCTCGAAGTTTTAAGCTATCGTCAGCGACAGTTTATTGCGAATTACATTCAAAAAATGTAAGCTTCCAATAGAAATTATATTCATGGACACTATTACAAGTGGACTTGGATATCAACTTAAATACTCAAGTTGCTGATTTAAGCTTTTAAGAAGTATCCTGAACAAGTTCCTTTTGCTTTACTTCCTATCACTGTAGTATATTTCGGATTAAAAGTTTCGGTTGGATAGTTCATGTCCTGAACATTTTCGGGTAGGTGGTGGTGGATTAACCATGCTTTAAAAGGCTTATTAAAAAGTACCTATTTCATACCTTTACCATTTTTTAGTTAATGGAAATTCAAATGTGATGTTACCCCAATAAGAACACCAAGTGACTTTTTAACGAAGTTTTTGATTTTCATTTGTTGTTTGCACACACCCTGTTCTATCTGAAATAGGCACCAAACCAACAGCTCCCTCCCCATTCCATTATTGCTATGACAGTTTGGGAATTTAACGGCAACATAAGTGCAATAATCGACTCCAAAATTAAACGCTAAGTTGACAGAAGCCTTTGCTTATGTTTGTGTACCCATTTAGCCTCACTGTATGGGTGAGAGATATTTTCTTGCTCACGGGTTCTTTTCGCTCTTTCGCTTTGACATTGGAATTTCGTTTTGACTTCAATCTAGAGCAGCGATGTTCAAGAAGAGCGACGCCAAAAGAGAGAGAGTGTATTGGTGTGCGATATCAAAGCGACGCAGCCCAGCTTTGAACTGCCCTCAACGACGGCTGGGCAGTGAATGAAGGCAAAGAGAGCTCTGCTTACGCTCATATGCCCGACTTCGGCATGCGCTCGGTTTCGTGTGCGTGTAAACAGCCGATGGCGCTCGGCCCCTGGGGGCTATGGAGGAACATCGCTGATCTAGAATGAGGATCATTTGATTTCAAGTTCGGATCTGAGCTTAAATCAAGTCTTTGCGGATTGATACACTAGTGTTTGGATTGTTTCAAGCCAAAGTACGATCAAGGACGAATCTCACTATCGAAATTTCTCGCTCGTCAATTGCTCATAGCCACCACTTTGGCTAAAAGTTTTCAGAACAATTGCTAGCACTTTAACGAGTTTTTAATAGATTTTAAATTCATTAAATTTATATTATATTTTCTTTCTGAAGTGAGTCTAACATTAAAGTAACGAATTATCGATGTTTTGTTGGCAATTTACAATCTTTTAACAGAAAATCAAAAGTTTTCCACAGTCATCCCATTGTATATATGACCTTTATTCTATGGATTTAAATTAGCTTACACTTAAAAAAAAAACAAAACAAATTAACTCGTTTTGCTTGACTAATTTCGCTTTGCCAGGTTGTTTTAGTTTTTTGGCCATAAAATATTTCGTCTAAGCAAAAAAAAAATGCAAGCTTAACAACATGTTTTGTTATAGTTTTAGACAATCAGCTAAACAAAAAGATATATACATAAGATATATAAAAAAAATCTAAAAAAAAAAACGAAGACGAAGAACTAATGACAAGTAAATGGTGTAACTTTTCTGTGAATAAATTAATTTTAAAACCAAAACAAAAACGTTCATATATAAAACTGTATATGAACTTTAAAGTGGACAAGCAGCACTTAAGCAAAACTCATTTTCAAATACCATTTTTGTAAATTGTTTCACTTGGGAAAATCGACACGCTAAAGCAAAACTAAAAATCAAATAAATAGTTAAACAACTGAAATAAAGTCAAATACATAGACGTGTATGTGTAAATGCTCTCATTGGTTGTGTTTTTAGGTTATAAACAAAAAGAGCCGAGGTTTGCTGGTGAGTGTGAGAGTCACCAACAGACACGGCGAACATTCATTCATTCATTCATTCAATCAAACAATCAGTCGTTCAGTCAGCTAGTCAAATGTCATAGATTGTACAAATTCACTTGCACTAATCCTAAATATAATCAATAATTGTACGAATTATAATACGAGAACTGTAAATTATAATGCCAAGTCGTTTTGAATTTGCCTTTTTTGTGTTGTTAGGTTTAACTAGCTAAATGTTTCGTCGTGGGCTTGCATTCTACGTTTAAGACACAGACTCCCCAAAAAATTGTGCGGAGCACTAAAGAAAAGAAAAACCCATGTAATTTAAATACTGCCACAAAATAAGACAAAAAATAAACCATACCAATGCAACCAGTTTATAAACACCTAGTATAAATAGTACATTCGAATGGCTATACGACCTAGTTATGTGCATCAAATTCCGTAACTTAATCTAGTTCAGTAAGTACTCCTACGATGGTTCAGAAGAACACGGCAAAACGGGGCTCGAAGTTAACATTTGTGGCTAAGAACAAAAAAAATATATAGAAATAATTATAGAAACATTTTGTATATATACAAAACTCACACTTAAACGCAGATCCAATAATCATCCTTGTATATATAGCATAATGTTTGGCTTTGATTCGCACTTTTGGGAAATCATATAAACATACAACAAATAGCAAAAGTTAAGCAAAAAGCAGGAGGAATTTATTTCAGGTACAATAGATTTTTTCAAGTACAGCAGACAACGAAATTGTGTACACTTAGAGACACTCACACCTTACACAAGCACACTTCAAACTTGTTGACAGCAGCTACCAGCTAAGTTGAACACGACCCAAAGAATATTTGCAGAGGAATTTTAACTTCATTCATGCCGTATGCCTTTTTCAAAACTGCTTTAAAAACAAAATTTTGAAATTGATGAAAGGGACATAGTTCGGGGACCTTTTAATATGGGTTTCTGCCACTAGAGTTTGGTGTCTAGTGAATATCCAGGTTTAGTTTTAAGCTCCATAATCAACAAGAAACAATTGCTTAAGGTCAGCTACTGAGTGCCTATCGAAATTCTCCCCTTCGTGCTGTTTTTGTAAGACAGCTTTGTGTATTTCTTTTTTCTAGAATCCATGGATAAAAAACGCAAAAGAAGCAAAAACAAGTGTTTTATTCAGAGACAGTAATGGTACCATATTTTGCGAGCTCTGAAATAAAAAATTAACAAATACATAAATTGGTACCTAGAAGATCATTTTTGGGTAATAGATTGGAAACGTCTAATGCAATTTGGGACTTAAAGTATTATGTCTTTAACAGATTCTCAATTCTTGTTTAATTTCCAAGCTTTAGCTGTTGTATCTTAAAAGACTAGCCTTAAGTTCTCAATAATAAGCTTAAATTGTCAAGGAATTAAGGTTTATGCAACAGTTCCCATTTACTTTTCATTTGTGGAAATAAGCACGACTGCCAAATACATAAGATAATACAGTATCAGGGCTGCAACTCGAATCAAAAGCAAACCGCTCGGGCTTTAAACTCTCCGGGATTTTCAGGAGCTCCAATTTGAGTCTAAGCCTGAGCAAACGGATCAAATATTAGCCTCTTGGCCTATTGATTGTCACTGCGAATGCTAATTCAATAAGAAATTGAACGGACTTGAATTCAATTGGAATGTCTGAAGGATTCATTGGTATTCATGGAAGCAAATTTCATTCAAAATGGTGGCTTTGACAACGATTTTATCAAATTTAAATGAACCATCGTGTTCCATTGCACTCAAACTCAACAAAAAACCGTTGCTTAAGCTTATCTACTTTCAAAAAAATAGCCGGAGATCCAACTTTCAATAGTAGAATGAGTGATGACCAAAGTTACCAACTATTGAAGTACAAAAGTAGAATGAAATGGTTTATTCTTAGAAAAGTGATTGGTCAATAAAAATAGCTGGAGCTGCTGGTTCCGGCAAGACTGAAAATAGCTTAATTGGCAACACTGGGTGTGACATGCCTGGCAAATCCAAGTGAGTTCAAAAACTCTGTTGAATAATTTACGGATTCAGTCCACAAATTTGCTTGTCAAAATGTTTTTTTCTGCCAGCCACGCCTTATTTATGTATTGTGTGCGTACATCGGGAAGTACGAGGTCAATGAGATCAGCTTGCGAATCAACGTTTGTGCAAATATGGGTGGACAATTTTCCATTGCCGATATCTAATAATTGGTTGGAGACTATGTCAGCGCCTGGAATTTGTAAATCGTATACAGTATTGAACGCACTAATTTTGTGAAATATAAACGATGCAGAATGAAATGTCAAAATGACGCGACGCTTCTCGTGTATGAAAGTTCTATGAATCGGCCGTAGCGCCATCTGTCATTCATCAACATAAAAAGGGCGAATCGAGTGCGGCTAGTAAATAAAAAAAAAGTCTTGACACCGCCCAAAGGCAGTTTGAGAAGCTTTTTCATGACCGGGTGTGTGAGTTTTCAAAGAAAAAACTTATCATTAAATGTCCCTAGGCGGGATTGAACCCATGACCTCTTGAACTAGCCGCTGAGCCATTCCTTGTTCTTTATTTAACATCACGAATCTAATTTCTTTGTATCACTCTAGTGCAGCTTGGGCCACCAAAAATTTACAAAATTGTAGAGTCAGCCTAAAAGCAGAACTAGATTCTTTGTGGCAGGAATGACTAGGGTTGTTTACATAACACCGATCAGCTGATGACAATTGGGGATAGTGGCTAATAGAGTCAAGAGTAAGATGGCGACTTTCTTCTATCGCTGTTATATATTTTTTCGCCACCACCCCCATCTATATTTCACCAATTTTGTTCACAGAGGAAGACGTGCAATATAAGCCAGAAGTTTTCTTTTCAAGTGCCTTCGCATTGCCAATATAAGTGAAAGTATATAGACACGCATGTGCCAGCTTACACCACAAAGTATAAGCCACCAATTGGGGAAAAAATTAAAAATATTTCTTCCCCCAAAGAGAAGGGGTAAGTCAGTGAAACAAATTTAAATGACAAGCGGATGATAGATTTTTTTTCGTGCAAACCCACATTTGCAGGTTCTGAGACCCAATTTCAATGCAATTTTTTTTTAAATTGATTTGTCTAACTACCCCACCATAAATTAACGAGCCGGGGTTTTTTTTTTCCAACCTACACCCCACAAATAAAACCGAAAAGAAATTAGGAAACACCCCCCCCCCAGGGCGACCGAAGGGAAAACGTCAACGCCAAGCCGTGTTTTTTTCAACCCAACCCGGAAAACCCAGTACTGCGCTCGAAAATTCTCAAAAAAGTTCGGGAATACCGCACGCTAAAAGAAAGCCGGGAAGCAGAAGGTGCCAGCAGTTGACGGCTATAAAAAATTTCGTTTTTGGCAGCCTTGCTTAAGCCGGCAGAGAAGGCGTTTCATATTTTTAGTTGCATTTTTTTGTGTGTTCTCTTTTATTGATCGTCCCACCGAGGTGAAATTTCTGCTAGAGTGAGCCATGCCGCTTAAAAGGAGGGGAAGGTGAGAGTCGTTGACGGCTTTTCGAAGGGATCCAGGTATGGTATAGTGCCCAAAAGTGAACAAAGAAAAGGGTTAAGGTATAACCGTTATTTCGATGTAGTTGATCCAAGCGGTGAAGAGTATACGCCAAATACAGTGTGCGGCAATCGCTACGGCCACTTTTTGGATTGGTATCATCGACTAGTCAGAAAATTGAGTTGTATGAAGTCCCTGCTCGGGCGCCATCTGTAAGGGCGCCAGTGTGCGGCAATCGTTACGGCCACTTTTTGGATTGGTATCATCGACTAGGCAGAAAATTGAGTTGTATGAAGTACCTGCTCGGGCGCCATCTGTAAGGGCGCCAGTGTGCGGCAATCGTTACGGCCACTTTTTGGATTGGTATCATCGACTAGGCAGAAAATTGAGTTGTATGAAGTCCCTGCTCGGGCGCCATCTGTAAGGTGGTGTCTTAGGCTGAGGTAAAACTGAGTCTGACCAAGCCCACTTACAGCAAAATTTATAAGTGCTGGTACGAACAAGGACTAAAAGGGATCGTGCTCAACTCAGGTGGAGGTCTGAGTCACGTCGAGAATCTGCGGGTGGGAAAAGAAAACTCTGTGATTTTGTTATACAAATAATCTGGCGAGCCAAAGTCTATGCGATTAATATTGAACCGAGAGCCGGAGCCAGCGCGTACATCGCCTATGGATTACCCTTCACCTGCTCGAGAGTTTGCATATTGTTCTTATTGGTGATATGCAACAACACACGATAGGCGTCAATCGTGGGTTTGCTATTAATTATTTACAAAATCGTGTGGTTTTTTCTGGTAACCACAAGCATGAAAGTGAAAGCTGATCAGCTAGGACAATCTTTCGATAAGATATTGCTATGAAATAATTCAGATGAGATACAAACTTATTTCGGCATAATGTTTCACTTTCATCGCCATTCTTTTTCCAATTGCAACTCAGAACTCACATTTCGTTTTGAAAAGGGCATAAACACACACTAAAAAAAACCCCCAAAATGTGTTTCATTTCGTATGCAAAGCTCTCTGGAAGTCACACTTAGCGCACTAACAATAAAATTGATTAGTTAAACAAAACAAAAATAGTATTTAAATAATTAAAGGATATGTTTAAAAAATGAAAAACTAAAAACAAAAAACTATTTGATAAATATGCGGCTTGACCCTGAGATTCAAAAAACATAAAATCGTATGTCTTCCAATCAAAGGTCGTCTTTTGTAGCAAACACAAAAAGAATCAAAGTCTGCGTATTGCAAAAAAACCAGAGCAAAAACAAAAAAGCCAGAAGGAAGCGCCAACTAGCAAAGAAACACACACAAAACACACACACACACAGCACTGCAAGTTCCATAGCATACTTTTTAGGGTGTCAAATAAACAAAGGGCAGGCTTTATGCAGACGTCTTCTACTCCCTCTCCTCTCTCTCACACACACTCTCGCTCGCTGTCTCTCTTGATCACTTTCTTACAGTCAAACAAAAACACTTATCAAGTACCTGACAATAGCAGAAATATTCGTTCATACTAATTCTGGTCACTTTTGTCCGCATTTTGCATAGAGAGCTGCCCTTTTTCATTTAGAACATATGTAAAAAATAAATTGCAAAAACGGTTTCAACTTAAGCAAAAACAAAAAACTCACAATTCATGCTCATTTTCACCAAAAAAAAAACAACAGCAACAAATGCAATTAAACGAATTTGAAGTGTTTTTAGCAATAAATTAAAGAATTAAATTAAAGAACAACTTTTGTAAAATATTTCCACAACTTTACAGATTGCCAGCAGCAGCACCAACTCACTCACACACACACACACACCCACACAGAAATCAATCAATTTACCCAATAACTGTATAAAGTGCATAAGTTATGAATTGTATTATACATAAGTAATTAAGTAATTAAGCAACAAAGTAATTAACTAAGCATTATTTCTGTTGCAAAATTTTTGTGCATATTTTCTTTTCAGTCACCAAAAATCAAGGAAAAATTCAATTTTTAACCTAAAAAACCAAACAAAAATCTTTGCAACTCACTGGGGAAAACAACACCACAAGTTAAAGTTAAAACGTAACAAATATTTGATCAAAACTAAACAATTGATAAATAAATACTAAACAACTAACACATATGCCGTAAATGAAACCATTAAGAACACAAAATCAATTTTAACTAAATTGAAAATTTAGTTAAAATAAACAAAAAAAACCCATTTAGTAGGTAACTGGACTAGTCCTAAGTACGTATGTAAATTAAAACTAACACTTAAACTAACTAAAACAAGTCATAAGTCTAGACGAGCTAAGGAATTACAACACAAGCAACAAGCAACAAGAACAGCAACAACCACAACAAATTTGCGCATCAATATTCAAAATAAATGTGTCAAAAAATATAATTAAATTAAACAAAAGTTGCATTTACATTTCACCTACAAAATACATACATAAATATATATACATACATATATATATATATATTCAAAATCTTCAAAAAACAAACATATTACATACCACAACTACTCCCACACACTGAGAGAAAAGAATAACACGCGCATTACAATTAACAACAAATTATTAACAACAACAAGAACAACAACAAGTGCTAGCATGAAATATGTTAAATAACACACACAATCACACACACACACAAACACTCACATACGCTCACATATAAACACTAAAAATTTAAGAAAATTTAAGCTAAATGCAAGAACCGAAACGAAATGAAACGAAACGAAATAATAGCAACTTCAATTGACAAGCAAACAAAAATTAACAACAAGAAAAGAAACATAAAAAAAAACAAACAAGAAACCAATTACTATATAAATAAATGTTACGCGTTATTACAATAAAGATGAACGAAAATAATTTGTTTTAAAAAAAAAAAGTTGGTACAAATGTCTTTTCATTGGGGGTGTATTTTATTTATTTACTAGCTGAATAACCCGGCGTCGCCCGGGTTCTTATGTTCCTTATGAGAGCAACTGTATTCAAGCTAGTGTTGGCTGCAAGTCGCCATAAACATCTCTATTAAACCATCTTCATGAAAATCTAATCTCTTTTGAAAAATTTTGTGATTTTTTGACCGTTTTCTTTATACCTCTTATTTACCCATCTACAATTTCCGTCTATCAAATCTTTACAATACGTCCATTTACCAGCGCCTGCATTTTAATATAAGCACTAAGCGCTTTCATAAATACTCATAAGGTTGGATTTTACAAACCATCCCCCCCCCTGCCCAACCAAAAAAATTTCATCGCAATCGGATGAACGGTACAGTTTTTTAATTTTCGCGGTTCTTGGAATATTTCCCTCACATTTCTTCAAATCAGTATCCTTCGCGGGCAAGCGTCCAAATATTCTCCAAAGTTTCATAGCAATCGAACATTTTGCAAATTTCGCGGTTTCTTCTACTTGGAAACCTTCGCAGGCAAGTGTCGAACCATCCCCCAAAGTCTTAACGAAACCGTAAAATATGCAATTTTCGCGGCTTTTGGACCATTTTCCGCAAATTTCTTCAACTTAGAAACCATCCTGGGCAAGCGTCCCAAAGTTTCATTGCAATCGGATGAACTGTACAAATTTTCAAATTTCGCGGTTTATGGCAATTTCGTGATCGACTTGAACTGTGAAAAATTCGTGAAGATCGGTTTAGCGGCTTAGATGCCCATAAGGGACAAACATACAAACATACCTTCACTTTTATATATATGTATAGATGTTTAGATTTATTTATTTATTACTTAGCCAAATGGACCATAGACATTTTTAGTACCATAAAACTGAAATTGCTCAATTCTTATATTAGGAATGTGCCGAAAAGAAATTGAACTTTATTTTAGTATTATTTTTTTTTTTTTTTACCTTTTTTTTTTGTATTTTAGGGAATAACATTAACTTTAAATTTACATTACGAAAACTAAAAAAATGTTGCCTCTAATTTTTGATCGAATTTTTTGTTTAACCCCTCTCATCAGGTTCTGCACCCTCTTCGGTAACCCTGCCGGCTGCACGCATCCAGTTTTTTTTAATGTCCTTCATGTTTTCGGAGACTGCCATTCTTTATCAAGTTGCGCTTTACAATGGCCCAATATCTCTCAATCGGGCGAAGCTCTGGGCAATTTGGGTGGGTTCTCCTCTTTTGACACAAATTTGATGTTTTTAGTGTCAAGCAACGACAATGTTGAACGGGCATAGTGCGCTGACGCTAGATCAGGCCAAAATATTGTGGACACATTGTGTTTTTGATAAAAGGGTATCAGACGTTTTAAACACTCTTTCTGATAAACGTCAGCGTTAATTGTGCCCGTTGTGAAAAATGGGCTGGTTTTTTAAGCCACGGGTGCAAATGGCCTGCCATATCAGCACTCTCTCTCCAAATTTATCCACTTGAATTTTGGACACTGAGTCGTCAACTGTTCCACCTTTAGTTTTTGTATAAAATTGGGGGCCTGGTAAAGTTTTTTGAGTCCAATTTTACGTATGTTTCGTCGTCCATAATAATGCATTCCACAGCATCAGTGAGCAAGCGATCATAGAGCTTACGCACCTCGTTTTGCCGACTTCTACTTGGCGGAGACTTTTTTGGGAACTTTTTGTTTTTTGTATGTCTTAAGTCAGGGTTCCCCCAAGAAGAGAGGCTCTCTGCCCCTCTCTGTCTCTCTCTAACACACTTTGAGGCTTTGCTTCGGCACGCATTCGGCTTGAATCGTCGAATGTGTCGGCCCGCCGGGGCATGGCTGGGGAACGCTGCTTTAAGTTATGCCGTTGCTTAATTCGTTGAACCATACTTGTACTAGTACGGGCTTTCTTTGCCAAATCTCGAACAGACATCGTGGGATCTTTGTGAAGTAAGGCTAATACCTTCTTGTCAAGACTATCATCCTGTGGACCTTTTTTTCTTCCAGATTTTGGCAAATCTTTTGAAGAACATGTCTCTCCAAATTTGATTATAATGTTCTTTACACTATTTACACTAACTTTGTACCGTTTTGCTAATTTTCGGTACGACACACCTTCGGCGTAATTGGCACAATTTTCTTGCGAACTTGCTCTTCAATTCGAGGCATCGTGTAATGTGTACAACGAATAAAGAAAAAGAAAATATTAAAAAAACAAAAAAAATATTTTTTTTTTTCACTGCGCTCCGTTTTTTTTTACCCACCCCCCCCTTTTTTTTTTTGTTTGTTTGTGTTTTTTTTTTTTTTTTTGCTTTTTTCTAGTAACTGCTACAATTTCCAACAGATTTCGATAAATGAACACTTTTTATATCCGTTTTAATACCTCGTAGAGTAAAAAGAGTATTCTAAAGTCATGCAAATGTATGTAACAGGCAGAAGGAAGCATCTCCCGATCCGCATAAAATTTCCCAGCATTACCAGTCGTTAGTGTGGTGATGGTTGCACGCAAATTTCAACAGTAACACATTTATTGATTATTCTAACAGCCTCTTTACATAAAATTAAAAGCACTAAATTTGGTAGCTGCCGCCTTCGCATATTTACCCAATGCCAGTGCCAGCAAAGAGAAATGACATCCTGGATAAATTTCCACACAATCACCCGCATCCACATCTCTTCGGGAGCGACTATAAATTTGATCATAATAATGATGCGACTGTGGTTCATGTTGAGCCACTGGCTTTAGGGGAAAACTAAACACAGTGCGTACTAACTCCTCCAGCATATTGCCACGTTTGCCACCGGGAGGACCCAAATACCGAGCACTCTCGCACAGAGCACGAGCCAGACAGGCGCGTCCATTGAAACCCATGCTGGAAATATTGAGGATAATATAAGTTTTTGTGAAAAATCAGCACACTCACTGCTCAACGGCCGACTGTATTTCTTCGTAGAAACCACGACGGGAACGTCGTTGTGCGGTGTCCTTTACAAGCGTAGAATTAAAGCCATGGGCTTGTTGTTGCACCCACTGCGTATTGGGCAAATTATAGGCCACACCCCAGTTGACAGCCCAACTGATAAAGTCCACATGAGGATTGCCAATCATGCCAATGGTTAGGCAAATAGACGCCTATGGATACAAAATGCAATGAAATGAGTTTTTATGTATGTGGAGGTGTTCCCTCACTCAGACCGAAACGGAAGAACCTTCCGGAAATGCCAAATAACGTTTCTGCCGTTGTAGAACTTTGGTCAAAGCTTGTGTGGCATTCTCTGGAATGGGTCCTATGAGAGCTGCCCCGCTGAGGCTGAGTAAAGCCACGAGGTGCAATAAGCTATGGCGGCGCATGGTAACAGCTTCACGTTCAAATCGAAACTGACTTAATGTGCTGCTTAATGTGGTCGTTAAACCGCTTTAGCGGCTTATGGGCTTAAACGGTTTCGATTAGCACCTAGGTGTTAAATATTTCCGGCCCTTCCCTGCACTGACTATCTCACACTCACAATGTATGCATTAAGAGAACTTTTATGTGTTTTGTTTTGCATTTTATTTCAAAAAAGTTAGTATATATTACTGTGGTTTCTCTTCATCGGCATCGGCCGGTGCAAGCAACAAATTTGTTGCTGCTCTTTCTGGACTTCGAAATTGTCTATGGCAGCTGAATCAAAATACTCAAAATATTGATGAGGCCCTATGAAACCGCTTCAATCGAATTTTTATTTATTTGACATGTTTTGGCTCTAGTTTGGCGCACAAACATAACTCGAACAGCTCTTCAATAAAATCCACATGTTCGAAAAGTTAGCAGTGCGACGACGCCCGTGTGGATTCTACCACCCCCTGTTTGCTTGTCAGCAAACTTGACGTAAAACGCTTGCGAGCGATTTTACAGTGTCATTTTCATATGGAGATTTTTGTTTTGCGAGCGCTTTTTTGCGTTCTCCGTACAAGGCTTAAACCATTTTACAGCAGACCAGCAGAAGTATCCAATTTGGTCCAGTCGTTTTCATGTTTTAAGCACACCAACCAACTATGATCCATTTTTATATACGACTAAGTAGATGAATACACAATTTTAAGTGTTTAAGCATCCAGAAATAAAAAATGAAAAAACCTTTTCAAAATAATTCCATGTTCCATATTTTTCAAACATTTTCTTTCTCAGTTCAAGAAACATTTCCGGAAGACGCTTACATAAAATTAAATGAACTAAATTTGAAAGGTGCTGCCTTCACATATTTACCCAATGCCAATGCCAACAAAGAAAAGTGACATCCCGGATACATCGCTTCGCAATCAACTGCATCAACCTCTCGTCGGGAGCGTCTATAAATTTCATCATAATAATGATGCGATTGTGGTTCATGTTGAGCCACTGGCTTTAGGGGGAAACTAAACACAGTGCGTACTAACTCCTCCAGCATATTACCGCGTTTTTCACCGGGTGGACCCAAATACCGAGCACTCTCGCACAGAGCACGAGCCAGACAGGCGCGTCCATTGAAACCCATGCTGAAAATATTGAGGATAATACAAACTTTTTGTTAAAACCAGCACACTCACTGCTCAACAACTGACTGTACATCATCATAGAAACCACGACGGGAACGTCGTTGTTTTGTTTCCTTAACAAGCTTCGCCCCCAAGCCATGGACTTGTTGCAGCACCCACTTCGTATTGGGCAAATCATAGGCCACGCCCCAGTTGACAGCCCAACTGATAAAGTTCACATTGGGATTGCCATACATGCCAATGGTCATGCAAATGGCTGCCTAAAGGAACAGAGCGCAATGTAATGGAATTTTTTTTGTTATTTTTTTATGTATGCTGAGGTGTTCCCTCATTCAGACCGAAACGGAAGAACCTTCCGGAAATGCCAAATAACGTTTCTGCCGATGTAAAACATTTATCACCGCTTGGGTGGCATTCTCTGAAATAGGTCCCATCAGAACTGCCTCACTGAGGCTGAGTAAGGCCACGAGGTGGAACAAGCGATGCCACATTGTGAAAGTCACACGTTCGATGCGAAACTGTCTTCAAGTGACCCTCAGTGTTGTCGCGAAACCTCTTTGGCTTCTTATTGAGCAAACAGCGACGATTAGCCAACTAGGTGTAAAACGTTTCCGACATCTCCCCTCTTCTGATTAGTTCAAACATTGTTTGTTGTAACGGAATTCCAGTCTAATTGTCAGCTGTGTGAGAATCGAAGTCGTGTCTTAGCTTATAATATTTATTAATGTCAATGCATGTAAGTTGGCTTGTACCAATTTTTAAGCCGCTGAACTTGTTTGAGAAATTATGATGGCATTTTCATGACAATAAGGAAAGAGCCAAAAGGTTTGTTGAATAGGATGGTAATAGGGAGATTTCTATATATTTATCATCTTTACCATAACCAAATAAACCGAATCCATCGCTGGATACTCCTCGTAATTCTCTGATTCCTCATTTTCAATATTCTGATGCATCAGTGCCAGTTGAGTTTTTACTGTATCCAAATAAGTTTATTTCTTCCCATGGCAAACTTTCTGTGGCAATGCAGCAGGTTCAATCTCCGAATCCATTACTGTCTAATTAAAATGTTGCAGCCACGAGCTTTATTGAGATGATGCATATTGAATACTGCTGTTTGGTTAGTCCATTTTCAATCAAAAATGCCAATGCTTCTTCAGGGGCAAGGGGAATAATCACCTGAGATTTCCGGCCTCCTGTCGTGTTCTCTGTCGGTTCTTCTCCGACTAATTTTAACGCATTGAACAAATCATCCTCTTTAGCCTTCTTCGCAGAACCAGAAGCAGCATGTAATAAGTGCCGCGTTGAAAAGTCTGTGTCCGATGCAAAATCACTTGCTAATTTATGTTTCAAACGCATTCCAGCATGTGTATAACTTAGCGTTGGTCTACCCATTTCAGAGGGAGATGGATCCATAAGTTCTTCATCCAAGGTTATAATAATCGCCTCTGAAAGCCACCTTGAGTGATTAACTTTAAACCTTGACATCATACGGTTGCATTTGGGCAAATATTTCTTAATGTGTGTTATAAAACTGCGAACTTTTTGCTCAATTTGGTCAACGTGTGAGTTGCTGATTTGATTTATTTGCATTTTTTCCAACATCCACTTCGTTACGGCAGAGTCATCGCGTCGATTGTTGTCCCAAACCTCCAGCAGTGTTAAGCGGCGAAGCTCATATGCGGCTGCAATATGTCATTTATTTAAGAAAGGGTGCAAAAAGGTGCAAAGAATATTATTAACACCATAATCTATATACTTTTAAGAAAAACATACCAGTTTTAGTTGCTCGAAAGCCCGCGAGGCAAATAAGTTACACTCCACAGAACACAACTACATTAGTTAAGTTTTAGTTGTAAAAATACTCCAACAACAGTTGACGATAAACGACAAAACATACAGAACATATACTGGCCAGTTCCCGTTTTCGATTTCGATCAGATCATGCGGAATCGGAATTGGTAGCTGCTCCCGTTTCCGAAAAACGATCAAGCTATTCGGTTTCAAAAGTTTTGCCTAAGAGTCAGTGGAATGAAAAGTAAATGCCAATTTTCTTGGCAACGGTGATTCTTTGCATTTTGCAAATGTTTTTATTTTAACATGTCTTATGTTGTGGAGATTTTGAAGTCTCTAAAGATATATCGAGCCTTCAATTTGATTAAAAATCATTTTGGTTAAGTTTCTACCTCATAAATTGCATGAAGACGAAAGAAAATCAATCGAAATGAAACCGAGCTGTTCGCAATTCCGAATCAGCGCATGCGTAGTGGTGATCGAAATTCTCAAGGCTGCCTTATGGCTGAATTAAAATTCGATAACGATTCGAACATTCAGTCGAAAAGACAAGCGATTTTTATTTCACTCGGAAACAGGAACACCAAAATGAAAACGATTCGGAATTGCGATCGTTTTACTTGTTCATTCCACACGGAAACGGGAACAGGCCTGATAGAAACTAACATACAACGTTGAGTCTACATACCTGTACAATTATTTGCCATATTTAGAAATAGTCTTCACTTTAATTGAAAAAGCCACAACAAACGGGCAAAGTTTATCAATATACACGGTTGCATTTCGATAGGTCAAGCATGCATTTAGTAAGCTGACTTTCATAGCGCGCCAATTTCAAACCGCAGACTTTAAATTTTTTTCGGAACAGTTTTATTTTGAGTAGGCATAATAGGAAAACACTTTCAATTTTGAGTTTTTAAAATAAAAAAAAAAAAGACTTTGCAAAATTTTTGGACTTTTTGTCCAATATGCAATGTAAACATCTCCAAACTTTGTATTTATTGGTTTTCTATGCTTTTTCATAATTTTACTAAGTTTGATGAAAATCGGACAACCATACCTTAAAATAATTTTTCAATGTTACAGTTCTGTCTCTTGAACATCATTAATAATAAATGCTATTTAAAAGCTTTTGCAAAATTTGGTCGAAATCACTAAATTAAAACCAGCATTTCCAAGTGTATTTAAACTTCGGCACATCCGAAGTTAGTTTAGCCTTTGATGGCGTTCTTTAGAACAGCGATGTTCAAGAAGAGCGAGGCCAAAAAATGAGACTGTTTTGGTGTGCGATATTAAAGCGACACATCCCAGCTTTGAACTGCCCTGCTCGACGTCTGGGCATCGAATGCAAGCAAAGAGAGCGCTGCTTACGATCATATGCCCGACTTCGGCATGCGCTCGGCTCGTGTGCGTGTAAATAGCCGATTGCGCTCGGTCCCTGGGGGCTATGGAGGAACATCGCTGCTTTAGAACAGCCTTAATTACAGTTACCACTGATTTTTTTGTCAAAACATCGAAAGCATCGATGTTTGTGCACATCCATTTTTTCCGCAGATCTTTAGCGCTGATTAACAAATGCATGCATTGCCATTACCAGGTGACACGTAATGCCCCATTGAAAGTCCTGTCAGCAGCAAAAAAATAACTTTTTATTTTCTGTGCTTGACTTGTTTCCAGTCCAATTGTCAGCTTTGTGAAATCAGAAAACAAATAATGCAACTTATAAAATACAAAGTGCAGACTCATATAAAATGCACAGCATTGCATTTTTCCATGTGACCTAAAAGACTTGTTTAAATACCCTTGCTGAAAAAAAAATGTTTGTGAAATATTTTGTTGTGTGCTTGGAGCATGGACACGCTCGTACTTTATAAATACAAATTTACTCTCAAGTTTTTTTGTTTCACTCACTAAGTGATTAACTACACCATAAGCCTTAACCTTTTCGGCGTAGAGCAAACTGGTGTAAAAAACTTGGCACCAAAAACAAAATGTCAATAAAAATGTCACTTTGTGTATTTACTTAAATTCAATTTCATTTTTTGGCACATAATAAAATATATATAATTTTTTACTGCCAGTAAATTTATGGTCCATCCCCTTTTTTTTTTGGGGGAAGCATTAAAAAATTTGTGTGCTCTAAAGGACAAAAAAGAAAAGAACATTGAGGGAATATACTATGCGTTTTTGTATAAGTCTGTAAAAGCCTTTGACACGAAAAAATAAAATATCATTGTGATGTTGATGCTGATAGCTTTAATTTACTCTTGGAAAAGGGTTGGGAAGGAAAAAATTTATTTAATGGATGGAAATATTTACTAGTAGTTACCCGGCGTGAGTTGCTATTGCCATCTGTCAAACCTTATGGATAATCTAACAAAAGTTCTACATTTACAACCCCTAACTCTGAAGGAAAAAAGCATGTATCACCTCCAATTTACCCATTTTCAAAACATATATGAGAATTGTCTGTTTACCCGCCTTTATGAGAATCAAAGCTGATATATGTATTTATAGCCGAAGTATTAGAACAGAGCAGGCCAAAAGTGTCTAAGTCGTTAGCTTTCAGAGTAGGGAGTCGAACATAGTGTCCCAAAGGACTAGAATAGAGCTCCATTGATCGTAATACACGGTTGTACCTTTTTTACACCGAGTGCTGATATCGTTGCCCCAAGAACGGTAGTGTCGTTCTTCCCGCATTCCACCTGCGTATCCTCGACGGTTGTACCGTTTTCTGGGTGCCAGGCTTGGGAGTACCCTCTTGCTAGTTTATATCCAGAGTCCACGTTAGGCAACAGACGGATGTACCGTCTTTGCAAACCCCCTCCCAAGGCAACTGACGGTTGTACCGTCTTTGCAAACACCTCGATAGACCGTCGTTGTACCGTCTTTGCAACCTCACAAATCCGTAACAGAAAGATCTCAAATCAATGAATTTCTTTTCGGGAATTCTGGACAGACTGAGTCATCTCACCCTGGCCATGTAGCTTCCATACACTGTTTAGAACCGGCTTGCATCCCTGATTCGTAGTATTCGTTTTTTCTCAAATCCAAATCCTTAATAAAATACCAATTTAGCACACCTACACACTGAATTTTGTTTCACTGAACTTTTATGTCTGGCTCATTAAACGCAACTCTGCGCCTGTAAGTGGCACAGCACTCAGCTTCCTCCCCCGCCACTTAATTACAGCTGATTGCTACAGTTCGCCTGAACTAGCCCAATCGCTTTTTCCACTAAAAAAATCATTCATTTGGATATTCGTTTATTAAATTAACCTGCACTTTTGCCCTGAAATTGTTTGGTGAAAAATCGCAAAAAACTTTGCCGACAATGCGGACCATACAGACTGGCGCATTCATGCATCGAATGGCCAGCGGTGAAGGCCTCGCGATATGTGGGCTTATGGGCAATCTCCGGATGTACATAGCGCAGCAGAATGCGAAAGATATCGTGGAAAAGCCAAGTGCCGGGTGCAGCCAACAGATGGCGGGACTCGCAAAGTGTGCGCATGATGCAGTAACGCGGCTTATAGTTGTGCCTGCGGGTGTGAAAGTGGAAGACGGGTGAGTTCGGTAGTCCATGCTTAAGCTCTACACTTATTTGACTTACATCTCTGACATCTGGCCGAGTAGATCAAAGAGCATGGCATGCGGACTACTCTGCTGTTGTTGCAACAACTTTCGGCCCTCCTGCTCTAGCTGACGACGCAAGCGACGACCCAGGGCGGTGGGGTGACAATAGTAGTTGCCAAACATATCCTTGACCAAATTGGATGCTGGACAACCGCTTTGCTGTTGATACGCAAAGGATCTGTGACGATTGAGGTCAGCTGGAGAGGCTTGTGGGTAGGAAAAGTAAAAGGATTGTATGGGATCGGCGGGATTGAGGGGCAGTATGAAAGGTGAGATGGGAGGCATGTCTGTATCTAGAGCGGGTGCTGCTGCTGGTAGGGATGGCGGTAGTGGTGGTGGAGGAGGTGGGGGAGGTGGTGGTGGCGGTGGCGGAGGAGGCGGTGGCTTGGGCTTGCCACGTCGTCTGGGCAGCCAATCTTCTATGGCCGCTGGCAAATCATAGATAGTTGTGGTTTCGCACAGCAAATTTAAGCCTCTAGGTATGGTACCCACTATGGCCTTGGCCCAGTTGGCCGTCAACTGTAAATTAATTAACATAGCATTAACATTATGTTAGTTTAACAGTTGAATTAACGATATTATATCACATTTTCACCACATCCCACTTACCGTTATAGCCGAACCCAACTCGAAGGTAAGCCAACGCTTTTGACGCTGCAGCAGCTCTGGAATATTTATCGTTTTTTCTCGCATATGGCTCAAGGCTCGACTGGAATTGTGGCCAACTTCTTCCCCTCGTACCAAACTCAGCCCGCCAACTATTAGAAGCAGCCAAACACAATTTGTATTCCTCATAGCGTAGCCCACAAGGTCTTCTCAAGAACTGAACCCGTTCACTCCATGAAGCACTTTTGTTCCATTTAACATTTTTCAGCGTGGCCTTTTAATTTGCTGGTGGTGTTTGCTTAAGCGTTTAGTTCTCCACTAAGAATGGGGTCAGCAGTTGACTGAGCTCTCTAATTGAATTAACATCCGCGCGCAGCATGCTCCAAAAACAAAAGAAAAATTTATTTTACCAAAAAAAAAACGAATTAGTTTCATTCCGCTACAAAAATGTCTTCCATTTGGTTGGTGCAACTTTTGCTGGTGTCTGTCGCCTATGCCCAGAGTCCTGAAATCAGTCACAATGTCACGCTGACTCCTCATCCGGAGCAGCTGCAGTCGCCGCATGATGTCAGCTCACTGATGCCGACGCAGCGCAAACTCTCGAGAGGAAAACGTTTTGTGGCCTTTCCACAGGGCTCAGCGGCTTCGGTAAGTCAATGAATGCCTTTTGGCAGGATGAAGTAAAAAGTTTTGTTTTTTATTTTTATCTGTGAAGACCGCTGTCTGTCTGACCACTGGCGTTATTGGCAACCCCAACTTGCTGTTCCTTAGTTTGGGCATCAATTGGGGCATTGCTTATGATCTGCCCAATATCACTTGGGTGCTGCACAATGCTCACGGCTGGATGACCAAGAAAACGGCACAGGCTAAGATCAAACGCAGACAACGAAGGGAACTTTATGCAAATCTGGAGACAATGATAGACAGGTAAGTGTGCTCAGAATGTCAAGTGAAAAGTTATGCGGGGGTGTGAATACATTGTTTGCCTAAAATAATAGCTAAGCAGGGCAGAGTCTTCTTAACGAGAGGGCAAATTTCTTAAGGGGGTATTTGCCTCTTGAGCAGCGATGCCAAAAAGTGAGAGTGTATTGGTGTGCGATATCAAAGCGACACAGCCCAGCTTTGAACTGCCCTGCTCGACGTCTGGGCATCGAGTGCAAGCAAAGAGAGCGCTGCC
This sequence comes from Lordiphosa collinella, assembly GCA_018904265.1. NCBI lineage: Eukaryota > Metazoa > Arthropoda > Insecta > Diptera > Drosophilidae > Lordiphosa > Lordiphosa collinella. The sequence goes on from JAEIFV010000741.1 coordinate 82,013, forward strand.
GACTTCGGCATGCGCTCGGCTCGTGTGCGTGAAAATAGCCGATTGCGCTCGGTCCCTGGGGGCTATGGAGGAACATCGCTGCTCTAGAGAGACCAATTTTTGACCTTTTTTAAAAATCAATAAAAAAAAACTAAAAAATGTTTTTTATTTATCTTTTTCTCTTAAATGTTCAATACAGTACAGGCTGTTAAAGGTGTTTAAAAAAAGGGTGCCTCCATCTTGACACGATTTCATTCTTTCTAGTCATCAAAAAAAATAATGGAAATAAGATTCTTAATTGTTAAGAATGTCGCTATGGGCCGAACAAGGATATTTGAAAAACATTTTTTTATTTTTAGTCAGAGTGCTGGTTTAGCCGTCGTAAGGTCGGAGAGAAATTATAGTTCAATAATTCTCAAGAAATCAACAACAAATGATGTGAACATATGGACACAAGCAAGATAGGGTTTCCCAGACATGATCACGTTTCGTCTAGTACCAATCTAGACTCGTCAGTGAGATGCTACCTGCTTCCACACCAACAGCCAATACCAAATAAAGCAGCGAATTTGAACTTGTGAATCGTAAGCTCAGAAAAATCTCAGTGCTTTGGCAAATCACAAGTGCTTTTAACAGCTACGGCTTTTCGCCTACACAGTTGTGCATGTGTGTAATGGTGGGTGGGAGCTTGAGTTTCTACTGGCAATTGTTATACTTCTTGGCTTCGCCTAAGACATAGAATTTTACAACGCCCAGTAATTTCTTTTAAAAACCGAGTTTTTTTTTTTCTTAAGCCGGGTATCTAGCAACTCAAAACCAAAAAATTCCTGCAAAAGTTCATTTGTAAAAATTGTGCCAGGAATTTTCTGTTTACGATTTCGTTTGTTGTGTATCCAGCAACTTGAATAAAATCCTCACTTTGTATAGATAGCGGCGTATCGATAGCGGCGTTTCTTAAACATGTGTGGAACGAAAAACAGCTATTGTACAGCTCAGTAATAGTGGTATTCCTGAAAGTGATTTGACTAAATTAGTTATGTATTTGATTATGGTCATGCGAAGTGACTTATGCCATTTGACAGGACTTAAGAGAAAAAAGCAAGGCAAAATTGTAGAAGAATTTAAGGAGAATAATTCAAATAAGTAGTCCCGAACATTTTCGCCTACGTCAAGCACACGTTCCGAAAACCAGAGCACTCTAGGCCGGTGGTCAATTTATACAATAGGTTCGTATGCATTTTAAAATGCAAACAATAAATACATAACTCATTTAATTACTCAAATTTGAAATGCGATAAAACTTCCAACTTTTTCACATTTAAATAACATCAGAATTTAAACAACTGCCAAGCGCGGGGTGCAAGAAAATGGTCACACTAAAATGAAATAAAATTGAAACCAACCTCGGAGTTGATTTCGTGAAATCAACTACTTTCCTTACTTTTTCTAAGCAAACTGCAGATTTTGTATGGAGCAGTCGTGAGCAGCTGATACACGAAATCGAGAGCAAGTCAAAATCGAAAGCAAATTACTTTCAGGAATACCACTATTGAGTCTTATTTCGTTTTGAGCCAGAAAAAGAAAGAAAAGAAAATTGATTTCTCAAAATTCTAGAGGCAAATACCCCCTTAAAATAACAATTTCGACGCCATTGAATAGAGTCGGGATGAGACATGTTTTAGCGACTAAAAGCCTGAGATGAAGGGGGACAAGACTTTGACGCTTTCGTAATGTGGTTGGGGTATTATTCATTTGGATTCAAAGGTTAGTGGTATCCCCAGAATATTCCTGCGAAACATTGTTTTGAGTCAGCGTCTCGACTTTTTTGGATTCGCCTTAGCCCACTGGACTTAAAAGTTAGCAAAGTTGAAAATTTCGGGTATAAGAATCGTGCAGCCAATATTGGTGCTCAGTTCATAAAAGAAGAAGTTCTATAAATTGGCTACAGAACATTAACATATAATTTGAAATAGGTGGAGTTCATTTAAGGGGCTCTTCTCATTCAAAACCCGTTTTTGGACCCTTTTTAAAAAATTCTTATTTGAAAACGCAAAGAATAATTGAAAACTTTTTTATTTATTGTATTACAAAAGGTTCAAAGTAAATAAAAAATTTTTTTGCCTCGATACGAGGGCTGTTCAAAAAGTAATGAGACTTCAAAGTTGGTGGTGAAAAAATAAGGTGTCGTCACGGCGGCCACGATTCCGGGTCTCCGGAGCGTCCGAAATGAAAAAAAAACGGGGTTATAATCAGTATAGATGTAATTCTCGGCTGAACCTCAAACTTAATTTTGTGATTTTTTTGACAAAATGGCGGCCATTCAAAAAAATATTTCAATTTCGGGCTTTTTTTGTAGTTTAGTGTAAAAAAAAATAATAAAAAATTTTTTAAAATTATGGTCGAGGTTCAGCCGAGAATGGTGACAACTGCGTCGTTCCCTTGTTTCATGAAAATCGGTTCATTGACTGGGATATCTGGCCGCCAGTCGAAACGTGGTTCGGATAAACGCGTTTAGTTTGAGTAATTTTTTGAACAAAAAGTTTTAGAGCTGCAATTCTCCGTCGAATTCACTTTGTTTCATCAAAATCGGTCCGAGAACCGGAGAAAACTTAACGCATAGGTCAAAATACGAGGGTTTAAAAAAGTTGCTCAATGAGAAGACCCCCTTAAAGAACTCTGATTGCAAAAATAAGTTATCGTTCACACATTTTGAAGTTGAGTTCCATCGCGTCACACAGTCAATCATTTTATAAATTTTTCTAACTCTATATGGAAAAATGCAATATGGTGTGAGCTTGGAGTTTTTTAAAAAGTGTGCGAACTCCACTGATGTCAAACTGAACTTCCATAAGGGGGTATAGTTGCTCGGAAGGCTGTTTTTTGACCTTTTTTAAGAAAAATCTTATTTGAAAACGGAAATAGTTATTTAAATTCTTCTTTTTTATTGTATTAAGAACATATTGAATTAAATAAAAAATTGTTTTTCCCTTTGTACGAGGGCTGTTCAAAAAGTTGTCTGATCTGAAATGGAAAAAGTAAACGGCGTTAGATTCAGTACAGATGTAATTCGAACCCCTATATGAATCATAACTGCCATATTTTTTTGGACAATTTGTTTGTAGTTTAGTGTAAAAAAAAATAGTAAGAAAATTTTTAAGACTATGATTGGAATAGGGGCCATAATGGTGACAATTCTGCGTCGATTGCACTTTGTTTCATCAAAATCGGTTCAGAACTACGGGCGCAATCAGTGCCGCCGGCTCGAAAAACGTGATTTCGAGATAAGCGTGTTTAAAGTTTGCAGTTGCGAGGCAAATCGTGTTACTTTGTGTCATTAAAAAGGACTATATCTTCTAAAGTATTTCGAATTTCAAAAATCCTTTTAGGACGATATTCTCAAATATCCAAGCTATAAAAATATGCAAACAAAAAAATCGAAAAAAAAATTTTGCCAAGCTCCCTTAATTAGTTGAAAGTCAAACTTTTCTTTTATGCTTAAGAGAACCGCGGTCCGAACCGAAACCTTGTGTTCAGGGGTGCCAGAAACTGGTCCGTGAACCGAACCTTTAACTTCACAACGGGTTCTAACCCCAGGAGCGAACCTTCTACAGAATTATAGAGGTTTGCAGCCTTGATTCTGACACTCTAATACCAACCACATTTCCCCCATAGACAAAAAATTTTAACTAACATTGTTCCTAAAAACTTAAAAGTGTCATTCCAGCCTCAGTAGTTTGGATGTTGAAATGATATTGCCCCGTGTGTTTTGTATAGAGATAATAATAGTCCAATTCAGCAGATAATGCCGACTAGCAATTACAGACTAACGATTTGCAACTGCTTATGAGTCTCTGCTGAATGTCAGGCAGGCAGGCTAGCTTCTCTTCCAGCAACTGAATGAGATATTGGTTTCTTTTTATACCCACAATCTTTCATTGCTTCTTATTAATTGCTAACAAATAAAACCCTACCGTTTGGGGGGTGCGTTATATTAATTTACGTCTTTTAAGAAATTGGTTAACACGATTTGCTGTATCTTTAGTAATGACCAGGAAGAACTACAGGTAAACTGCCGGCCCAAAGTGTTTCCCAGTTGGGAACCCTTCTCTGTTTGTATTTGACTTTTACGACCCTTCTCCATCTGATCGGAAAGTAAAGTTCTGACTTCTGTCAGCGTTGAGTTAAAGCTTGAATTGCTTTCTCACGCACTACTTCGCCACAGTTGCTGTTTGTACCCTTCCAGAGAGTATATGGAAATAGTAATATTTATATTATCATTCAAAAATTGCAAGTGAAACAAACTAGTCCGTGAATTTTTTGCCAAATTAATGCGGTAACTAGACTGATTAATCAGTCAGTCGAACCATGAAACTCAAAGTATAAAAGAAAACATATTAAACTCAAATGTTTCAGCTTAGGATTAGTGTAGGCATTGTAATCTTAGATTCTCAAATATCTCTGAAAATTAGCCCAAAGTGTATGATCCAGTCGTTAAGGTATAGATTTCTGGCACTCACATGTAGACACTTTACATGCCACAGGGAGGAGACAAGCACCATCTCTTTCCGCCTTTCGCACTACTTGTGCCAAAATCAGCCAAGCCACTTGGCTTATCACGCACAGTGCGGCCAAGAAAACTTGCCCTCAAGTGGTGCTACCACCACCTTATCCTCCTGCCAGCTAGTGTGTGTGTGTGTGTGAGTGTGTGTGTGCGTGCGCCTGGCATAATAATAAAATGTTGGTATTTTATATTAGCATTTAAATTGGCTTTTTGTATGCTTCGGAAATAGTTTAATATCCGAAAAAGAGTCTCCGTTTCGCTCTGCGGTTTTTCTTCTTTTTTTTTCTTTTTGGCTAACTTTAACTTAGAGCCAAGGCGAAAACTGCATAACAAATTAGGGCCCATAATTGGAGGAGAGTTATGTGTGTGTGCGACTTGTAAACTAGAGGCAATCTGTAAACTGTCTTATCTGCAAAGGAAAAAGGACAAAGCATAACACCAAAACACACACAAGAACGCACGCACATTGTCATGGTAATCAAAGGACTTTCGGCGTCATTTTCAGAGCCTGGTAAGGCTTTCAAGTGGTCGTCAATAGTTGCGATGTTTTGCTTTGCTTTGGCGGTTGCCTTAAGTTTACCCAGCGGACAAAAAAAACGAGCTTTTGATGAACATTCATTCAACACATATTTTCACTGACGACTGCAAGCTTCAAAAACAGAAAAAACAAACAGATCTATCAAAATTTGTGCTTGTGAGAGAGCAAAAAACGCAAAAGCCGTCGGTTTTTGAGATTGTTTTTTGTGGGGTAGCAGGAGCGGAGAGAGGCCGTACTCATTTATGCAAGTTTCGGTGGACTGAGGCGCACACGCAAGAATAAAAACTTCGCCAGCTCGTGTACAAAAAGTGTTCCAAAAGCTCGGCGTTAGAAATAAAAAACAAATAGAACGAACAATAATTTGTCTTCCCTCGAAAAACGTGAAACGGCAACTGAAAGTGTTTTTGGTTCAAACTACATTCATGAGCTCAACATAAGCACTTTTTGCGACCTCTTCTCAGATATTATGATTTTGGGAAGTGATCTCTTCTGCGATGATCTTTCGCAGTGAACTCTGACAAACTTAGCGGCTCCAAAGCTTGCCAAACATTCGAGATAAGAACATTTTTTAAGGAATGTTAAATTTCCGAACCTTTTTTTTGACAGTTTTACCTTTTCAAGTTTCAACAACTTCTCTCTAAATTTTTGCTCGCTGGGTTTCTATTTGACCTTAGTTACTGCGCCACCGGCTCCTTTTATTCACGTGTCCAATCTTTGTGACTTTGTCTACTCGTATTTCATGATTGTTTTCCTACGATTGGTTTCGTTTTGTCGATTGTCTGTTTTGCTTAGCGCCCACAATTGATGCGCTTGGCAATTTTTGGCATTGACTTTTGGCTCTTTCGTTTTTCTGCGAGTGAGTTTTTCCCTCTAATGGGTCAGGCTAAGCGTTTTCCCTGGCCTCAATTGGCGCGTGCACACACACACACACACACACACGCGCTCACAAGTGGCTCTATCTTCAGTGAGAAGGATATGAACATTTGTATGTGTGTTGTGCCTTGTATGTGCCTTGTATGCCCTATGGGGTTAATGAAGTTGTTTGTTTGTTTGTTCGCCTGTCTCTCTATAACATGGCCACATGGCACATGGCCTGACAACCACATTGAAGTTGATATACAGAGTCCCCCCCATCGCCCACTCTTGATGTCCTAACACGTCAGCTACTGGTAAACGCGGGGGAAGCCGATTGAAAAGTTTATATCATTAAATAATACAAAGTATCCCATCTAGTGGCCCGCTTACTTTTTCGATTGCAATTTAATTGAGCTATGCCTGCTGGTTGTGCAAACGGAATACAGGTTAATAGGCCTGATATATTGATATAGCGGATAGATCTTAGTTCTACTTTCGCAAATATTTTGTAATCCAAAGCATTTTCTACAACTTTCTAACAAAGCACATTGGGCGGAATTGCCTTTTATTCAGACAGCACTCAAATTTGTCGAAAACTTTATTTGTCAAACTTGCCAAACCATTTTACACAAGTGTTTGGCAGCAAATTAATTTGGCGTTCACACACAAAACAAACTAATTTTGACAAATTTTCGTCATTTTTGACAAATTAGTTTGCCCGGGTGAACTTAGCTTTAGTGAACGGCCCAATACTATATTTGAATGTATCTGTGCATTCGCACTCACACTCGTACTCACTCTCTCTCTCTCGCTCCCTCGTTATAATTGTTGTTCGTGCCATATTTAATTGGTTGACTGGTGCTGCTGACCGAAAGAGACGAGCAACTTTTGTCGCGCCTGCGTTTCGGCCGGCGAGATCAACCAATTTTCTTGTATGTACTCCTAAAAAATATGCAAAGCTTGTACTGCCATATAAGATCCTCATAAATTTGTCCTGCTTCCACCTGGTTCCAACCATTTATCTTAAGATTGTTTTGAGTCTTGCGTTCCAGCTTTTAATCCACTTTGAGCGAACGCTCATTTAATGGGTAATCTCAGTCCCATAAAAGGTATTCGATGCTTTCTTTTTCCTCCTTGTTTTCTCAACTACTCGTACTCGTGGGAAATTTCGTGCATCCTAAAGGGCATAAGACCGATCGAAACTTGGCCAGAGAAATATTTTGAGAAGTTACAGTCAGATGCAATGTCCCATCGTCGTTCTGCCTTACAGAGTGTCAATAGGTCACCGTTCTTTGCTCAAAAGTGAAACTTGTGAAAATATTAATAATTTTTTAAAGCACATTTTAAGCAAGATGCGACTGCCATTGAAAGCAGACATCCTCTTGAATTTCTACGAAAATGAAAGGAAGAAAACCAATACCCAAACAGAAAAGCACATTGAAATTGGGTAAGACAACAACAAAATCACACAAAATTGTTGTTGGTCAGTTTGCTTGCGCCAAACAAAGAAAAGAACAAAATCGGTTTTTGTTCTACGCGACGCACACAGAGGAAATCGTTTGCAAGTGTGCCCTTTTCTATACCTCGCAACTGCATGTATACACTCATTGACTTCCTATCTTCGGTGCAATTACAAAAACAAAACGTAGCCAAAGATCATAAGGCTGGTCATCGCACAAATAGATTACAAGCTTGGAAAATCATACACAGAGAAAAAAAATATGTAAAAACTATACGAAAATGTAGTTTTTCTACACGTTTTACAGGAATTTTCAATCCACTACGTTTGTGTAGCTTTTCTGCATGCCACGTTTAGCTTTTTATTTCTACATGCGGCGTGTAGCTTTTTTAAAAGCCACTTCCTTCTAAATGCGGCGTGTAGCTTTTCTACATGAGCTACACGTTTTGTGCAGATTTTCTAAATGAAGCATTAAGCATTTGAAATCCTTAACGTTTGTTTAGAAAACCTACACGGCACGTAAGGAAAACTGTTTTAGAAGAATTTAACTTTACTGTACTGATTATGAGCTATATTTTCGATTAGAATTTCTACATGCGCGTGTAGGTTTTCAATATCTAAACGTTAAAGTAGAAAGCAAAAAAATGTTGAAATACTTTGAAAAACGCTGAGTTTCTCTTTCATGTATCCTTTGCATTTGTGCACGCAGCATTTAACTTGTCTGCTGCCTCGTTAGTTTTTTATTTCTACACTTTCGTGTAGTTTTTTCAAAACGTCACGTGTTGCTTTCTGTTTTCTTCATTTTCGTGTGAGATTTTGCAAGGTAAACTGCGTTTCGTTTAGGATTGTCGTTTCTACACGTGGCGTGTAGTTAATTTTGTTTTCTCTGTTTATTAAGAAAGTGTTATGAGACATTTGTTGCTGGAAAGTCGAAAAGAACTGAAGTGCGCACTCTCAGCATATATAGGAACAGGGATGCAAACCGATCGGATATAAGGACTGGCTCGGCTTATTACATGGTTTTTGAAGCCAACTGAACCGCGGCTTCGGTTCGGTTCAGTATTAATGTATTATAAATTTAATCGCAAATAATCCCTATCCTCCCTCAAATTTGCGCGAAAAGGAATTTGCAACGCAATTTATGTTCTTGGATGCCGAAAATTTGTCAAATCTCAACCCTTAAAGCCCATCCTTAAGTATAACAACTCGATATTTTTATGGACTTTTGAAATTACGATTAGCTTAAAATAATTACAAAAACTTATTTTTAAGATTGCCCCCATTTCCGCCGAAAATGAACCCTAAAGCCTGTACTTAAGGAAATCGTCCCGAATTTTGCTGAAATCTCTTCGGAAAGCTATTTTTCCAGACTTTCGAAGGTAAGGCGGTCCGAGAAGTAAGTGGGCTAAATCGCATTTTTATTCAAGGATCGTCTTTAATTTCGCCGAGTCTCAGGCCTTCAGACCTTTCCTAAGTATAAAGTCCCAGTTTGCCCTCAAGTTTGCACGGAAAGATATTTTTTCCGAAGTTTCGAGGGTAAAGCAGTCCGAAAACGTTCCAAAAACTCTATTATTTTCTTCGACCGCCCTTAATTTAACCCTATCCCAACTCTTTAAAAACCTTCCTTGAGTATATCGTCGCAACATACCCTGAAATCTGCTCGGAAAGTAATTTTTTTCGGACTTTTGAAGTTGCGGAAAATCCAAAATGATGTCAAAAACTTCTTTTTGATTAAGGATCGCAACCAATTCAACCGAATCTTAACCCTTTAGGACCATTCTGAAGTTTCATATTTGGAAAAGTCCTTAAATATCTTCAGAAAGTAATTTTTTTGGACTTTTGAAGCTGCAGTAGTTTGAAAATCTATAAACCTAGGTGGGACATACTATTTGACGTAAAATAAAGTTGGGTCCGTTGGGTTCGAACACATTATAAAAATTAGTTCTGGTTTTAAGAGGTATAACACCCGGGTTTTTGTCTGAACAAACTCTATTTCGTCTTTCTCAGAGAAAGCTATTTCGTACCGCAAAATTTTTAAGTTGTAAAAGCTCACCTGTAATGTCTTAATATTTAAAAACTAATGATTTCTAAAGTGAATGTGTGACTTTTCGAAATTGAATTCCTAGAGAACATTAGATTAGTCAGATGTGCTGGCTTCGACCATAATGTTCAATTATGGTGAAGAAGCTCAACAGACTAATAAGAATATCGTCCCGTAAAGGAAACGAGATACGCAAGCAAATCGATTGGCAATTTCCAAATAAGGAATATTGGCGAGATCACACGTTTCATAAATCCGGCATCGATGAGAGCTTATCGTTCGATTAAAGTTCCCAAAATTTGTACGTCTTGAGACTCGTCAGTGAACTGAACCGAACCGTTTTTGTTTGTGGTTTTCGGTTCGGTTCAGCATTTTCGAATGGACGCCGGTTTGGTTTCGGTACGGTTTACAGCTGACCTAAAAAGCGGTTCGGTTCTGGTTTGGTTCGGTTTGTTTAGAACCATCGAACTGGACTTCCTAGAAAACACTTCCAATACCTGGGAAACCCATTGTCTGAAGAATTTCGTACCCAAAAAATTCCCTATTAATTTCAGTTGGAAACTTCAGTAGCCACCCAATTTATTTAACCTCTTTATGAAGTTGATATTACCGCTTTCATATTGACAATACAAATATTTTATCTGTTCGCAAATGTCCGTTTCAACTTGATGCATTGAAATCACGTCAGTGCCATCGATCTTTGTCATCGCAGACTTTGGGCTGCTCTGGCAATGTGCATTGGCAGGTGTGCCAGGCAATTCAATTAAGCTGCCGCACCTGTCTAGGTTTCCTCCTTCCGCCACTCTCTGCCGGGTGGTCGTGCCGTGCCGTGTTTATTGTAAACGTGACTGCTGCAAAAGTCTGAAGAGCATTCGAAACGCTAACTGACAATTGACACATTTGCACTTTGGCAATTTCTTTTCACCCATTGTCTTTGGTTTGAAGTCTTTTGTGCAGTGGCCCCGACAATTTAGTAGTTGCACTCGAAGCATCGCTTTCATCGCTGGTCCGTTGGTGGCTCTTCGTCATGATTTACGGGAATTTCGTTTTGTTTAATTATCGTTTAATTGTTGCAAAGTTTGTGATTTACGATTTAATTGCAACGACAAATGCTGCACTGGCTCCGTCTACGGCTCCTGTTGCTGGTGCAGTGGCTGGTGCTGATTTATGGTCGCCGTCAACATTGATGACTATGATGGAACGTGCAAACATCACGTCGGGCTCAGCATTCAATGAATCCACAGCCCGGCAACGCGTACTCAGTCGCCCGAAGCGATATCTTAGCTTTCCCGAGGGGTCCTCGTTTTCTGTATGTGTCAATGCCATTTGCTCTTTTCCAGTTGCTGACACATTCAATTTTCAATCATGCTCTAACAGATTGCCGTGTGCTTTACGGTTGGCATTATAGGTAATCCAAATTATGCCTACAACAGTTTTGGAATTAATTGGGGTGTGGCCTATGATCTACCCAATGCCAGTTGGGTATTGCAAAATCTGCATGGATTCTCCACACATCCGGTGGCACCGGTCGTGCTGCGTAGACGCACCAGAAGTGCACTTTATCGGGACATGGAAGTTGTTATGGATAAGTAATTGACAAATGACATTCGTATCATATATCTTTCAAATGATTCAGTAGAATAATATTTTTTTGGATTTTCTCAAATTCGAAAATCACATTGGTGATGTAATTTTGCTTCTACCTAGCTAAGCAAGCCTAGTAAGGCTATCAGCTTTTGGCAAGTCAAGGTTGCGACGCCACGCATTTTTAGCTTGGTATGAGCTAAAGCATTTAGCTTGTTTGAGTCCAGCTCAAGCTAAGAGGCAAGCTAAAAGTTTTAGCAACCGTTTAGCTAGCTTTTTTTATAGGGAGTTGACCCCAGCTAAATCGATTTAGCTAGTCTGAGTACATAGCTTTAGGGGTTTTAAAACACCGCTTAAATCAAGAATTTCGTACTAAGATCAAGAGTATCCTGGCTTATTGAAGTTTTGAAACGGAAAATTTAAAAACGAAATTTCATGATTTTTGTCTCTGTGTAGTACAGGGTAGTCTAGCATAAAGATTTCCATTGATGATATTTTTATCAGTACTAGAATCTTTTTAAGCTTATTTTTAGCATTGTAGAAAAAGATAAATAACACAGTGCTACAGATTTCAAAAAGGCAGAAAAACCCGGGAAATGGCTTAGCGTACGCTGTAAAGCAGTCGCATATAACACTTCCTCATACTTGGTTTTCCTCGGCGACCCCCAAAATCTGTAGATATGGCCCATAAACCGTTTAGTGCTCATTTTGCTCACTTAAGACCCAGACGAGAGAAGAGAGAAGAAGAGCAGGCGTAACGATTTCCTTGCACTTTACGTTTACCCCCGTTGGAGTCAAAACGTACTTTTGCGCTTAACAGCGCTAAACAGAGCTTAACATCTCATACGTGGACTCAATGTTAATAGGCTGTGGGCCTTTTTGTGCGATGCTCTGCTGGTGCAATATTGTTGCCACCAGATGTTACGCGCTGTTACTTTACATGTATGCCATCGATCAGCTGGACTTAACTAAAATAGAACAATGGCAGAAAAATCAAAGCGAAAGATCCGATTGGAAATGTTTTCGCATGAAGACACACCCACTTTATCCCACCCCAAACATTCGGACTCAAGGCTTGGAGTGAAGTGGCCAAGCTTGTTCAAAAAGATCTGTAACATACGTGAACACTTTGGATAAATAGATTAAAATTTCTACCAATATGTGAAAGTTGCAGTTTGCCGAACTGGTTTAAAGGCCTTGCGGGAAAGTCTATTGTCATCAAAACAAAACACTCTTGATTGATCAGTGTGACCCTCCACCAGCTAATTTAAAAATCCCATGAACCTGACAACGCGATCCAGCGGCGAAATTTTTTCGTTAGTTCTGGTCACACTAGGCATACGTTCCATGTTGACGCAATATGTGGTGGCGTATGCTGAATGCGAATGGACCATCTGATTTTCTGTAAACTTGTAAATTCCGATAATGACGAGAAGATTTTCGTATATTATATTCAATGCCTTCATAGATGTAACGCGGTGGCTGATAAATATGAGTTACAGATCTCATATTTACCACTTTTATTTAAATTCCTACTTAAACACTTGCTATTTTTTCTAAGACTTTATTATAATAGTCCATTTAATTCTTCGTCAGACAAATCGTGTTTAGATAAATTTGGTTACTGTTTGCCGAAGTTATCCCCGTTTTTCTGAGCAAACATCGGATATCACGTATTCTTTTAAATGTGTTTACAGAATAATTTTTCAGTTAAAGCTAGGTACGGAGATACCTGCGAAATGGTCTCGAAATCGAAAATCCCATATGACGTTCACGTGCGAAATATCATATCGATAGCACAGCGTTGCCACCCGACGCACGGCGTGTCACGCAATTGTCTATCGATGATTGGTTATTTCGATGGTTCGAAATATATTTAAGCCATATATTTCGTAATCAACTGTCAGTGTGCGGCGCCCGACAAGGAAAACAAGAGGCTTGCAATGAGTGCACAAACCACCAAAAAGCATAAAAGAGGGTGAGCAACTCCTCAAACGAGGAGAAGGCGGCCCTTATCAAATTAGTTAAAGAGAAACCTGTGCTGTGCGAGCTGACCCATTGGCAGTATTTTGATAAGAAGCATCTGGGAGGGTATAGGTTCTGCCCTTGGAAAGGAAGGTAAAGATGATAATTATTGAGTTTAATTATGTTATTCAAAATTGTGTGCAAACAAAACAATTTGAGGTGAGCGTCTATAAAGTTAGAGATTGGCGACTTATTTCGCACTTGCTATCGACGAAATAATTAACAGAGATTTCGTAACTATTTCGCATTTATATCCGTACCTAGCTTAACATAAAACTTTCCGGAAATTTAAATATACTTTATCATAGTCACATCAATTTTTACATATATTTTTCACGATGTTGGACTGTTCGGGAGCTGTTACCTTGTAGGGCCATGATAGTCCCCGGTAAAATCAACAATTGGTACTTACATCCTCACAACATTAGTACCATTTCTTCTTTTTTAGCTTATGCCCAGGTTAACTTAACACAGTTGTCAATAATAAAGTTTTCAGCTTAATAACCACCTTTTGTGCGAACAGATGAACGATAAGAAAAATAAGTTTTGTTTCAACAGATGGGCTAACATAGCCAATGAGATAGTAAGGAACAAAGCCACAAATAGAAACACCAAACACAGTATGTAGACTTCTTTTAATATCAAATTTCTTATAGATAAAAATAACTAGCATTACCGTATTTTATTAAAGTATCCAATCGTTCATGATGCAACACCGCTAGTCTTTATTACCCTTCTAGTTATAGACACAATAAAAACTAAACGAACTTAAGGAAATTTAAAATAATCCGGGTTTTTTATGTTTTGATTGTATTTATTTTAATTTTGTGTCATCACCCTCTCTCATTAAAGACCAGCAATAAGTGGCCAGCTTTCTTGATGGAAACGTTCACCTTGCTTGTCGCTAAGTTTTCCCCCATTACTTGAGAAAAAGTCCAAGTGGGAATGAACAAAATTAACTTTTATGGACAATCTACACCCTATTTCACCATACAAGTATATTTAAATTTCCCACCTAACATTCGGGAAGTATACATTTAGGGGCTTTAATGTTAACTGAAAAATTATTCTGTAAGCACATTAAAAAAGAATACTAGATATCCGATGTTTGCTCAGAAAAACGGGAATAACTTCGGCAAACAGTATCCAAATTCATCTAAACAAGATTTGTCTGACAAAGAATTAAATGGAAAATTATAATAAAATCTAAGAGAAAATAGCTTGGAGCAATTTTGTTAAACCAGCAAGTGTTAAAGTAGAAATTTCAAAAAAAAAAAAAGTTGTAAATACCAGATCTGTAACTCGTATTTATCAGCCATTGCGTTACATCTATGAAAGCATTGAATATAATATACGAGAATTTACGTCGTTATCGGAATTAACAAGTTTATAAAATAAGTTTATAGAAAATAAGATTTAATCGCGAGTTGTTTCATGTTAAAGTGAGCAAAACGAGCACAGATTTTGGGGATCCCCGAGGAAAACCAATGGGCTACAGCATACGCTAAGTCATTTCCTATGTTTTTTTGGACTGTAGCACGGTGTAATTTAATAATGATAAACCTTCTCTTTTCCTCCCCAGCATGGGCTACAATGGACGAGATTGCATTCTGCGTACCCTGTGCGAGAGTCGCCAATACTTTCAGCGCACCAAAATGAGCATGATTGGTGAAATGCTGAGAGCAATCTTCAGGTTGGGTAACATCAACAGCAATTATCTTCAAATATGCACTCATTCCCCTTCAACTTCTTTCCGCAGTCTACCCAAACAGCGCATCTTTACACGTGAATTGCACGAGAATTCGGATATTGTACACTATGACAAGGCCTATCGACATGCCCACAACGATGATTGTGCTCGAAACTATGACTGTCATTTCTCCCTTTTGGAATTGGCTTTTGGAAAATACACAAAGCCGCCAACAAATTATTATGCCTAATAAATGTTGTCTTATAAAAATTATTTTCAACGTCCCATTTACTTCACTTTGCTCACTTGTTGCCCTCCAGGTTATAAATGACACTTCATTTTTCTTTTGCTTTCTGTGTGTGACCCAGCTGTCGTCTTGGCCTGAAACTGACTGATGTGTGTCAGTTTTCTACTTCGAACATTATTTAATTGAAAAGAAATAAAAATACATTTTGACAAAGCTTTTCTGGGGTTGAGGTGGTTACTCCACAAATTGAATTCAATCAACGAGAGTATTGGTACGTACATGACGTTCAATCATTTGTAGGGGAACATATCAATCGTTGAATTGATTTTGTAAACCAGTTTCCACTTGCTAATGGATGACAATTTAATGATGTGGATGTACTTAAACAGCTTACTTGCAAAGGAATGGCAGTGCAAGAACTAATTCATAGCCAAGTTGAGTTTATTTATAGGCTAGATTGAATCTTGAGGCAACATTGTGGCCTACTAAATCATTTTCGAATGTTAATTTATTTTCTATTATTTAAATTGAATATCTCAAAAAGTCATAAATTTTTTGGGCTTATAACAAAATTTTCATTCCATTCTCATTGGTCAAAAGAAAACAATCATCGACCCATTGTTATTGAAGCTGCTCGTAGCATGTTTTGTATGCATTTCCATTTTCATTTCTCTATTTTCATTTCAAATTCAATCTCTGTCTTGACTGTTTATTTATTTCTTTGCCAAGCACAAAAACACAGCACAAACATTATGTCACACATCATCCGTATATGGTGAGATGCTATCAAAACTCAATGGACAATGGCTATGCATTATTTGTTCACAGTTCTCCTCCCGCAGATGGGGCATGTGGTGCTTCTCATGGTCCTCGAGGCTGTAAAAGACAAATGCACAGAAATGAAATAAATAATAAAGAGAATGTCGAACTTTAGAGCCAAACTTATGTAAAAATATATTTCACTAAAATTAAGTCCCTGACCATGATCACAGCCTCACCAGCGAGACCACTGCAATCGATCAGCTTGTGGATTAAGTCAAAGGTTTTCCTACGAAATGGGCGATAACCATGATGAAAAGATTGCCGCCAAAGCCTTTGCCATGAGCCCACATACTGACCATATTAATGCGAAATTTTAAATTTCAAATGGAAAATTGAATAATCAGAAATTATAAATACTCCAGACCACGCTATGATGATTCAGATTTTGCCCTTTGGGGGCCCACAAAGTGAGCAACATCAGACCTAATTGTAACTGAAACCTCATGTACATTGTAAATGCAAGTAAAAGATACATATATACAAAACGTTGACATAGATCTTGAGTTCTTGGTTCTATTGATATAACTGATTGACACTGAAGTGCTAAATAAATTATTTCTTACTTGGCATGTGGCTTAGCCTAGTTTTCCTCAAGATTCAAATAGAAAGAGTGACGGACAGAGGGAATGTTTAAAGATTTTTGAATTCTTGAAAATTAATTTACAATATTTTGGGCTCCAATTTAAGTGTCTGAAAAGAGCTGAGCTTAAGAGCGTTTTTGGAGTAAACAGATAAACTTGAGGGATTTCGAAGCATATTCAGTGCTAAAGGCAGATTTCCAGAACGCACGAAAATAAGTTTTTATGTCAAACTTTACATGAATAGAAAAACTTTTGAGCTGCTTTGAAATCTGATTACTTATGAAAAGCAGTCTTATTTGAACCAAGTATTGTGCCAAAATAAAATTTTATGTCATCTGGAATCAAGCCTTAAGCACGAGCTCGTAAAAAGTTGAAGTAAACAGATAATCGAAAAGTTTGTTTTGTTTAGATGTTCTGCTTCAAGTGTCTAGAAAAGTAACATCTACATATCTTTTATAAGGTTTTTGTATGCTTCATTGGGAGGGTGAAAGCACTAATATCTTTGTCAGAAAAGAGTCAGCTTAGACTCAAAAATCTTACACATAAAAATTGTAAAACTCACTACTTATCTAAGCATTTATGCCAACAGACAACTCCCAGCAAGCAAATTTCGGAGCGCCTCAAATAAGGTGTCTGAAAAGAGCTAAGCTTAAGGGCGTTTTTTGGGTATAGACATAAATTTGATAGTTTTCGGAGCATATTCAGTACTCTCTAAGTACGGGCTCATAAAAAGCACTTATGTCAGCATTTTCGGAGTTGAAGTAGGGAGCTAATCGAAAATTTTATTTGGGTTGGATGTTCTGCTTCAAGTGCCTACAAAAGAAACTATTATATGATGTTTTTATATGCTTCATTGGGATGGTGAAAGCACATTTAGTTATCTGTGCCACATATAAGTCAGATTAGACTCAAAAATCTTCAACATTAAGTGTGACCGTTTTCATAAAAAAACGCAGCAAGCAATACTTGTGTTTTCTGACACTTTTTCATTAGCATTCACCGAAATGAGCGATTTTTTCTATGAAAACGGTCGCACTTTATGTGGAAGATTTCTGAGTCTAATCTGACTCTTTTCTGACACAGATACAGGGTGGCTAATGAAAGCCGCTGCCAAAAAAAATTGAACTACTCTTTTTTTATTTGATGAATCTGCATAATTATTTATTTTGTAGATTGATCTTTAAATTTGAGGAAAATAGATAGCTGGGGCACTGAAACAAGAATTTGGATTGTCCACCACTATCACGCCCTGGAGTCTGTATTTTTGGTTCAAAGAGAGTATAGGCGCACGTTTGGCGGCGATCCTTCGAGCATATGAACAGTAAAGAGACTTGTTACCAATTATTCCGATCGTGGAACATTCCAAAGAAGACCTTACCAACGAAACAATCGCTGCTGTAGCTGCTGCCGTACAAAACTATTGAAGAGTTTCGACAAGGAACTTATCTGCTCAAATGGGTATAAGCAGACAGTCATTGCAGTCAATTATGCACTATGACTTGATATACTTGATATACTAGACTTGATGATATAAAATTCACATGGCCTACAAACTGAATGCAGCAGACTTGCCGATTCGCTTAGAATTTTTCCAGAAGATGCTTTAAATGGTGGAAGAGGACGAAAACATTTTGAACTGTCTTTTTTATGTCTGACGAGGCCCATTTCGATTTAAACAGCAACATAAACAAATAAAAATGGTCAAATATGAAGAACTTCCAACCCACAAAGAGTGGTTCATAGAGGCACATTATGAAATATTACGATTTCCGACTTAAGGTGACTTTGAATTCTTATAAACCATTTGAATTCTGATTGATTATTGAATTATAACTAATCCTCGACCTTGAGACGACTAACAATCACTTTGACTAAAATCAAAACTTGGTCATTAACCCCATATACATGCAAAAGCACCAGTTACGGTGAAATGATTGTCCTAAAAAACTGAACGGTTTCTCTATAAAAACAAACAAAAAATACCTTGGTATTTATAAAGAGCAAAGACAACGCCTTTTAAATGTATTCAAGAGAAATGCTTGGTCAGTTATCTTGTCTGTTGCGTTGACCGCAGAAGTTTAACAATTGCCATTAAAAACAACTAATACACATACGACATTTGGATACAGCCCCCAGCACCATTGCAATTACTTCGGAGGAAGCTGTAGCTACTAATAGACGCATGTGAACGTAAACATGAAAAATACTTATGATTCCCAAGTCTTTATTTGGCTCAGAGTGGCTTTAAATAGGTAATTGCTAATGGCTGTTGGTGTGGAAAGCGATTAAAATCTCACTGACGAGTCCAGTTTGGTTCCGGACGAAACCGTGTCTGTCTGAGTATCGATAATCTGCTTTGTGTCCATATGTTCATATAATTGTTGTTGATTTTAGATTGATTATAGAGTTAAAATCAATCCTCAACCTTAAGACGGCTAACAATTACTTTTACTATTTGAATAGCTTTAAAATCCTAAGAAGAATGTATAAAATTTTTGATGTCGGATTTGCAGGACTCGTCGCTAAGTTTCTAGAGGAGTGCCTTTCGAAAACAGAGAATGTCGGCTAGAAAAGAATACGTACCATGCATCTAACACACCCTTTTAATCGTATGAGAAAAAACTCTCCTCACTAAGAATAAATTTAGATGAAGAAGTACAATAAAAAATTGATAATATTGTCCAGTGGAGGTCGAAGAAAGCAGAAAAGAAAGCAGATTCATGACAGATATATTAAGAGATCGGCGGGCAATGCAGAGACATGTCACATGTTCTAAAATTTGTGTCAAGTCATCCATAAGGGCTATATCAATCCTGCATCTACCTTGTAGAAGGTCGAACGAAATGTCGTATAAGAATTGTCTTAGGGAGACGATTCAAATTCCCAAAATTATTAAGTATCATTGGCTAAAGGAAAGCGATTCACATCTTAAATCTCGTCAGAGAACTGAACCGAACCACAACGTTTTTCTTTGTGGTTTTCGGTTCGGCACAGCGTTTCTGAAAGGAAGCCGGTTCGGTCTGCGGTTCGGTTCACCGGCTGGAATAAGCGGTTCGGTTCAAAACCGGTTTGCATCCCTGATTAAAACAACACAAAATTTTCCATTACCTGCCTATTTTAACTCATAAAATACTAATTCAAAAGTGCTTTTTAATAGCCACTATGAGACGATTTTCCCAGTAATTAAAATAGTGGCCACAAACAACAGAGATACATTGAACAACCTTCAATGCCAATGCGTATATCATCTGCTACCCTAAACAGCGGAGCTTAAAGCTAATTGAAATTTCGTGCTATTTATGCACTTCGAATTCTCAACTCGTTATTCGCCGGCTGGGTAATATAAATAGGATTTGCAAATGGTTAGTTGGTGTGACAGCAACTGAAAGTGTACTGACGAAGTCTTTGCCATGGGGGCAGTCGAAACGGCCGTCTACACAGCCACAACTACTGTTCATGTTCGTATGTATTCTCTGTTGAATTTTCTGGTTGATTATTGAACTATAATCAGACCTTGACCTTGAGCCTGCTAACATTCACTTTGACCAAGATCAAAACAGGTCGTTAAACCCATTTTCATATCGAACATTTAGATTTTTGATATTATCGATTTTTTGATTTTTCGAGATTTATCGACAACCCCATCAGGCACTCTTAGATGATATGAACCTAAGTATTGCTTTGAACAAAGATTCAATACAGAACCTAAGGCTCAATAAGTAAAAGATCCGGTCCACAAACTGAACCTCAGACTTTCCAATAGGTTCAGGCCCCGGATTGAAACTTTCTTTCAAGTGGCCAGTTGTTGTTTTGGAGGCTCTGGGTTCGATCCTGTCTGGTAACATTTAATTAAACAAGCAACTCAACTTGCCCAATCTCTAACCCTGCAAGCCACATACCAGACTACCACCAATAGTAACTAGATTCAGATTTCAAAAATAATTGTCTTATTCAATAAAAATCCACCCTCACTCACCTGAATATCAATTTTAGTAGCTTAAATAACATGCCACTTTTTTGTTGCGGCTTGTCCACATCATATAAAGCTGTACAGAACGATTTGAGCAAACAGGCTCTTCCATCAAAGCCATGTCTAAAAATTTATACAATTTCAAACAAAAAGTCTAAGAGAACTTAAGCAGCAAAAAACTCACCCATCCAAGGCAGTTTCCATTTTGGAGAACAAATCTCGCTTAAAGTATTTAAAGAAAACTGAATTACTTTTGCGCTGATCAGCAGGATCCGGAAATGGATAATTGGCACGAAAGCCATAGCCATATGCGAATAAGGTATTAATTCTTAGAATATTATTTTTGCCATTTGTACGCCACTAAAAACAGATGCCTATATGAAAACAAAGTAGGAACTTTGGTGCAAGTGACTCACCGACATACGCGAGCCTTTGGTAAACTGCAAATACCGTTTGCCACGTTTCAGTATTCGGCTATCGTTGCGGCTGTTGGTCAGGTTGGAGTTGAAGTTGTCATAGTGCATGTCAAAATTGGGACTGGTCAGGGCCATAGCCTCAAAATTGTCAGCACTTTGAGTGACAGTCGAGTAGCAGGTTGAGCCGAAGAGAAGCATCAGCAGCAGCAACAGCAGTGGACGCGCTGACAGACAAGTCATGATGGAGCGGGCGACAGGTATGGATTTCTGGCACTAATTAAGACTTTTTGAATTTCCCTTTAATTTGTGGTTTTACTATTTCTTTTCCAAGCATCCACTTCGTTTCGACTACGTTTTGCTTTTGAGACCACTTGGACGAGTTTCCCCTGACTCTGGCCATGGAACGATATATATTTTTTAATACACGAGGGAGAGAGACAAACAGACCAATGGACAGACAGACAAACAAACAGATATTTGGAACGTGAACGTGAAGCATTCTTCATTCTTTGGGGCGTTGCTTATTTATTTATTGCTTTGTGTGGTTTTGTGACATCGCAAGTCTTTTCTATTTTTGCTGCTATTTTGTTCTTTTTTTTTATTTGTTCAAGAACTGGACATGACATGCACTTGTTAACACTTTTCCCCTTGCTTTCATTATTTTACTTTATTTGTGCTGATTTTGTTATGTTGACATCAACAATTTACTGGGAAGAAAGCCAAGTGGAAAATTATCAATTCGATTGTAAGTTGGCTGATCTAAAGGATAAATAAATCATTTTTTATTAATAGTTAGAAAAAACCAAAAGGACAGAAATTAAACACCAAATTAATGACTGATGAAGGTGCAAATGATCGTTTTCAACGCGATAGATCGATTTGTATGAACGCCATTCTACCGGAATTTGATTTTGGTTTGTCCAATTCAAATCAACCTAAAGGCTTCATTGGAAAACAATGGTTATAGTTACACAGAAAAAAAGATTCATTTGGACTGGATAAGCCTTTATTATCCTCTTAATCACCCAACGGAGCTGAAAATCATCCAAAGGATTATCATTTTGCATTGCCATTCCAAATGTAAAATGGCTTGACACAGCCCCAAAGGGCCAAAGCTGAGCTTCTCTCAATCTCTTGGCTTGTAAGCTTTCAATTTTCGCACAAGAGAAAGGCACCTACAGTTTAACGCCGAATCCGACCGGCAGTTTGCGAAGCTTTTGCATTGCTAATTACTACAAAGCTGGTTAATTTTCCGTTCGACGTGCTGCGACATTTCGGTGTCGCGTTGCATTCTGAGAACGTCGATCAATGACCAGGTCCTCTTCTAAGCATCATACAAATATCATTCTGGAAAATATCATCGCTTTGTAAAAATCGCACATTATGTCTTTACTTATCAATAATTTCAACTTGGAAAAGATCAAAATACAGGGTGGGGCTACATAGCTCCCGTATTTCGTAAGACAATAAAACAAAAAGTACTAAAGATTTTTGATTATTTATAGTTTTTTTAAATGGTTTTAAAAATTATATCGTTCAAGTGACGCCCTCAATTTGCTATGCATTGAACGAAGCGATTTCGCATCACCCGTTCCAACATGACGAGCATGCCGCTTGTTGGCCACTTCCTCTCAAATGTTTGTCTTCAGGTCTTCAAGAGTCCGGGAACGGTTGCTGAAGACCCGGGATTTCAGGTAACCCCACATAAAGAAGTCGCAAGGGGTTAAATCTGGGGTTAAACCCGCAAAGTTGCGATCACTGAGTGGATAAATAGACCTCTACGGCAATGCTCTTTGCACATTGTTCCACCGCATGATCACGCCTGACTGGGAGGTAACAAAATTTTAAGACCCCATCTTGCGAATGAGACCACGCACAGCCCTTCAGGTTATCGTTGAGCGGAATAACGCACATTTTAGATACGGGAGGTATGTTGACCCACTCTGTATAAAAAGTAAACTAACGAAAAAGATGCAAGATTCCATTTGTCAAATGGAAAGTCCGCCTACTGCGCCTCGTGTTGAACTGTAAAAGAATTGAGCTGAATACGAATTGGGTGGCTACGCCACATTAACTTTATAATATAAGAGAGTCTGATCCTGGGTTAAATGGTTAGTGTGGCTCCGAAAAGAGTGCAAAGTAGAAAGTAAATTATTTTTAAGCGAGTCTGTTTTTGAAAATCCCAACTGATTCTAATTCTTTTGTTATGCAGTGATGGTTAATGTCTGACCTACAGTAGTTCTACAAAAAAGGTTTATTTATGGGCTTATGGAGGTTTATATAAATATTTTCAAACTTACCGTACTATCGACACCGTTTGTACGTAGTTCAAGTACAAAATAATCGGGTCTTTTCTGAGTGTAACTATGCCAAAGACTGCAAAAGGGTTTTTCAAAAGATAAGTTTGTGGAACGCGGCGGAAGTTATTTGGGATATAGCTTATTGGCACCTATAAGATTATTTGGTTTCGAGAGTCAATTTCAGCCATCAATAACATGTGTAAGAAAACTATGCCAAGTCGCGTTCATCGAATATCAAGACATAGCCATCTTTCCACTTAATTGATTTTTTCAAATCGATCTGTTCTTAGCCTGCTATACCTTCAGTACGCTGCACTAGTACATGGGTGCTGAGTTCAGTACTTACTGGTAACCAGAAGTACTTACAGCCCAACCCACCTCCCGTAATGCAGGGTATTTATAGGGTATATTAAAATTGTCGAGATGTTTGTAACGCATAGAAAAGCTTCAGCTTAAAAGTTATCTTAACGAAACTTTCCACAAAGACTTGAAGTACAAATACGCTACACATTTGTCGGAGGTGGACGCATCGGTCGACTTTAGCATATATAGCTCCCATAGAAACGATCGGTCGAAAAACTAGTTTTGCTGAGAAAATGGGCGTATTTCCGATTACTGATTTATGATTACCGATTTTACCTGGTGAATACAGTGATTGCCGATTGCGAGTGATAAATTTGACAATCATGATTGCTGAAATGGAATCATTCAAAAGGTATGATTGGTGAGACCATTAACCGATCGAACGGTCAACTGTTTACCCCATAACTGCAAATGAACTGACAAACTTACAGCGCTAAAAGCCCTCAAAAGTGTTACCTACATTTTTCATAGTTGTAATGTATTTTTAAACTTATCAATCAGTGTTACTCAGCAGAGAATCATAAGCAATCGCAAATCGTAAATCAGTAATCGGAAATCGAATTTACCTGCTGAATGCGCCCAATGTTTATGGTTTTGAATGACATTAGACTTCGTATTTATAATTTATCTATAATTATACTCTGTACCAGAGGTTCACAAAGTATATTAAGTTTGTGCAGAAGTATGCAACAGGAGCATCTCCGACCCTATAAAGTATATATATTCTTGATCAGCATGTTCGTCCGAGTCGATATAGCCATGCTCGTCTGTCTGACTGTCCGTATGAACGCACAGATCTCGGAGATGGTATGAGATAGAGGTTCGACGTGTATGGGACAAAAACTTCTTATACTTGCAGGCAGAATTAGTTTATTTTCAATTTTTGCCACGCCTCCTCCGGCCCCCGCATTTAGAAAAAACGCCATAGTTCCGTCGAGTTATATGGAAAACAAAAAATTATGGGCAGCACCGGTCGCAACGGTAATGGTCAGCACTTCACAGGTACAGAATTTCTTTCTTGTTTTTTTGGTAGCGACTTTCATCAGACATCCTATATATAAAAGTGAAGGTATGTACGCCTAAACCGCTGAATCGATCTTCACGAAATTTCCACAGTATGTTCATTTTGATCAAAAGCGGTTAAAAACGGTTCAAAAGTGGCTCAGAGCAATTTCTCAGAAGCTTTTTATGAATATGATGGTTGGTATTATGGAGTTAGATATTTGAATGGTTCAGAATAATGTATCAGGAATTTTGGAGAAATATATCGGGATTTCCATATTTGACAAAGCTTTCCATGCAAGTGCTAAACATTCCACCAAGCTCAGCAACAAGTGAGCTCCTTTTTTTCTGCTAGCAGATTATTAGAAAAAAGAGAATCCGCTCTATTAAGCGATAATATTGATAAGCTTATTTTTACTCTGTACTAGAGGTACAAAGAGTGTATTAAGTTTGTGCAAAAGTATGTAACAGCCGAGTCGATATAGCCATGTTCGTCTGTCTTTCTGTAAAAAATATGGAATATGGAGTAAAATAATATGGAAACATATCAAGTTACAAAATATCAAGTTAAGTGACACCACTATTTAAAATAGAACAAAATCTTTGTTGTACATAGGTACATGTTAAAAACTTCAACAGGCCAAGCCCTACATTTATTGAAGGCCACCAGCCAGTGAGAGTTATTTTGTTGTTTATTTTGTTGCATTCTTACCATTTGTAAATTATAATTAACTCGTGCCATTTGCAGGTATGGTGGATTTTTTTATGGCAATCAGCAGCGTGCATTTAATTGGCATTTTTATTAAACAGCACACACACACACACACACACACACAGTGAAGTGAGCAGCAGCAGCAGCAAAAGGGAGCACAAAAAATTGCATAGCATACTTTTTTGCGGCCATTGTTGACCTCAATGCATGACAAAAGTTTCAGCTCCTGCAGCCGCTGCTGTTTAATGTCACCAGCATGAAAATGCCAAGTGGTGTTAAAATGTTTGCGGGCGCCTTTGATGCACTCTTGTTACGCCCCCATGCACCCATCCAAACCTGTGGCCCAACCGTTTGCCAGCATTAAAAATTAACTTTAATTAAGTTGAGAACATAAATTACTGGCACGCATACAATGGCATTAAAATGCACACATGTGCATAGAAGAGCTTTCCAAGTTTGTTGTGTGTAATGCAGAAGAGAAAGCATACAGTCGAGTAAAAGCGCCACCTTAATCAAATATTAATTATGTTTCCCAAATTCCCAACCAACGTCATTTATGTGTGTGTGTGTTTGTGTGTATAATGTGTATGTGGTGCTTGCAGTTGAATTTTCTCATTTGCTGATGCCTGCATTTTTCGCATTGTCGCATTTTTATTTTCTTTTGCTCGGTAATTATAATTAATTTTAAAACACACACGAAAGTGTGAAAAATTGTCATTATTCAGTGGCAAAATAAGGGTAAAAATGAGTTTGTATTCAACCAGAAAAAGAGTTGATCTCAAATCAAACACACAAGTTGTGTACTATAAACTGCCTTCTCATTTATTGCCATTCCGATGACCGACATCAAAATGTGCCCCCGCAGCCAACTCATTATGCATGTCAAAAAGGCCAATACCGTTTGATAGGCACGAAACCCACCTCATCCTGGTTGCATTACCATTTCCATTCATCATTAAGTGTTGGCTTGGCCGTGCAAATTGATTTGATGCGTTGTCAATTAAAATGTGCAATTAATTTCATTTGGTTTGCCTCACATTATCGAGAATGTAATTGGACCCAACCAAAGAGATGACGAGGCCAACACCATCAACAAAATCCCGATACACTTTTGGGGAACGCAAAACCTGACAGCGACAGCTAATGAGCTTTGTTAGCCAATTCAGAGAATGGCCATGAAATTTATACGGTGTGGGTGTGTGTGTGTGAGTCTAAATTAAAACGTCTATGATATGACAGTGAGAGCAATGCGTAAGCGCAATTAGTTAGTCAAACGCTGATTGCCATACAGTGCGCTGTATTTAAATAGAAGCTGAAAAGCCAAGCTAGCAAAATTACATAAAAGTTTAATGTGACATTTGAAAATGAATTATAAACTGTTTTAGCTGGATTTTCATGTTTGTGAAACAAAACTAAGTACACAGTACACAGCTATTTTTAAAATACTCCAGATCCTATCATGACCTATTTTTGCCCGTCGACTGAAAATCAGCATCGGACGCTCCATGCCAGCATTGCTATGACTGCTTGGGAACTCCAACGCAGCACAAGTGGAAAAACCGATACCAAAAGAAGGCCATACAACAAAAAATTTGCAAAAAAAAAAAAATTTCGATTTTTCTACTTTGATGCCTAATGCCGGCATGAGAAGAAAGCTAACTTCTATTAAAGATATAACCGGGGGTATGCAAACAATGACCGAGGGGAATGACCTCGGCAAGAACTTGCTGGTTTGAAAATCACAAATGTCGATCAGTAAGTCGCATGGTGCTCTTGTGAGAAGCTCATTTTGGGGTAACATAAGGGCATTGTTGTCGAGCACTCGGACTCCAAAATACTCTGTACCCTTTAATTCATGTGTTTTCATTAATTTTCTAAACAAATGAACACGATCACACATACTATATACACAAAAACAAGCGCGCATGCACTCTCAAGCTGACATGATCCCATTTCACCCATTTTTAATGGGTACAGGGTATATTATAGAGATAACTTCAATTTCAGTCATTTATGAAGCAATTCTTTTTAGGTTTAAGTGCAGTTCCAATATCGAGGTCAATTTAATCTCGCGCAAACCTGCACCAAGCCGATTTTCAGATCAAATCAAGTACGAATTTCGAACATGAATCAATCTCGGTAGTTTTTGGAGCAATCCGTTTTCGGATTGCGTGTAGTTTGAATATCGAGCTCAATTTAATTTCGGCCAAATTTGCACAAGGCCGATTTCTAGATCAAATCAAGTACGAATTTCGAGCTTAAGTCCATATCGGACCTTCTTGATTGGATCCTACTAAGGGATCAAGTCGAGCTCGGATAAAAAGCTAAAATCAATCCCATGTGGCATAAGGTCGGGATCAAGACAAGAATTCCGGGATTGAAAAACACGAGATCACGTCAATACTGTTTCGAATATTCGGTCTTTTTTTGAGCTTTTGAGCTTTACTTAAAAGCTTTCGGGATGACATTTCTTTCTCTTTGTTCTCCAGTCCACACGCTTTCATGCCACCCTGACAAAAATTTTGACAAGTAGTCGCCATCATGCCGTCCGAGCAAGAACGTGTCGTGTTTGCGTCGTAAAACTCTACGAAATGCACGCTGACAAAGGTAAAGTGTTTACAGTAGCTCATTTTACCGTCTCCAAAATACCAGGCTACTAGATTAGATGACTAGAGTTGAGAGATTTCAAACTGACTGCTCAGCACCAAGTACAAACGTACAGTTTTCCTTTCCAGAAATCTAGTAGGCGACATTTTTCTTGACACTTTACATATAACAGTTTAGTTCAAAATCCAACCTTTTTTACGAAAATCTCTAGAGGTTTCTGGAACACCCGAATATTGTTGCCAGACGTAAGCAAAGAGCACCAAGTTACACACCTGATCAAATTCAAATCTCAATGTCGGTGTATGTGCAACCAATATCGTGGCAAACTCTTTGTTTTAGACGATGAAAGTTACTTTGGTGTGAGTCGCAGCTATGTACCGTGAAGTAGTGTTTTCTATACCTCCCATGTATCATCAACACCTGCTGATATGAAATATAAGTTCAAGCAAAAGTTTGAGCCCAAAGTTATGCTTTACATTGCGATCTCTGAGAGCGGAATATCGAAGTCGTGGTTCAAGTGGCATAGCAGGCAACAAGGAAGTGTACATAAACGAGTGTTTAAGGAAGGTTTTGATTCCTTTTTAAAGGGAAAATCATTCCGACAATAATTATGTTTTCTGGTCTGACAAAGCTTCTTCTCATTACACTAAAATGACGACGGCTTTCCTAAGCAGCAAAGACATCCCTTTTGTACCAAAGGAACAGAAACCAACAAACTTGCCGCAGTGTCGTACAATTAAAATCCTTTTGGAAGTCTGAGTGCTGCAGTTTAAAAAAACAACTGGAAGGCCAAAAATATCAAAGAACTGACCAACAGGATTCGCTTTTGTATCCGGAAATACGACCCCAAAGACGTAAAGGCCAACGGTAAACCATGGCTATACCTGCGCCGCATGCTGACTCGGCCATCTGAAGCTCTTTGACCACCACAACCAGTGCCACATCATCCGCGAAACCAACGATGTGGGTGCCAGTTGGGAAGGGTAGTCGTAGAATGCCGTAGTACATGATGTTCCATAAAAGAGGCCCTAGAACTGAGCCCTGAGGTACTCCCGCTGCAACATCATGTCTTTTTATGCCATCCTCTGTCTCGTATAGCAACTGCCTGCCCATGAAGTAGCTGCGTATCATGGCGTACAGGTATTTCAGGATACCGAACGACGCTAGTGCGTTCAGGATGCACATTGCCTCCAAATGTCGGCTACGCTCAACATACTGGAAAAAGAGTTTTGGGCTACAAAACTTTACTTAAGCTGTATTTTCACTTGTCTGATGTCTCATAAAAGTTTCTCAAAAAAGATATCAGAACAGTGTAACCTCTTTAAGAAGTGTTCCAAGCATAAGGAACACAGCTTATTACACATTTATGTGGCTCTATCTAAATGACTCGCACTGTGGAAGCCCAATGTGACTTTACTTAATTTTGTGAATGCCAAGATGCTTGGCATCATCAGCGCTTCGCTTTCTCCCTCAAAATTAGTTCAAGGATTAGTGCAATAAAACTAACGTGCGACGGATTTGCTTAGCCCTTTTGTTGACTCTACCGGGACGGGATTGGGGGGCCTTGTCACAATTTCCCAATTAGCCACTCATTGAGATAAATTTCTTATGCAAATGATGACAAGGCCAAGTTAGTGCCATGGATGAAACATTTGGGGAACGCGCTGAAGTGGCATTGGCAGCCATTCCCGTGCTTAGGGGGTTTGGGGACTCGAAACAAACTGCTGGCAACCTGGCAACGGGCGAACTGAGTGACATTGAGTGACTCGCTTCGAGGATGATACAGATGCCGCTGGCTCACTCTCACTAATTGGCTGCTGACATTTGCCAGCAGCAGCAGCCAACAGAAAGCAGAGCAAATTTGACATAATTAAAAACACTGACAACATTCGAGAAGGCGGCGTCGTCTCCTCTCCAGACAGAACGAAACAAATTTTGCTAATTTTCTTTTGAGCGATTTACTTAAGGCGTTAATTCGTTGGATCAACTGTGCCACATTGCTGCTATCTAAGCAGTTCAATGAACGGTCATTTAAACTGGGACAGAACCAGAACGGTACCACAACGAAACTCACACCTCTGGACAGCTGCTAATTGAGGCTTCATGAAGCCAAGTGTAGAATGTGGATGATTCTTAGAAAGTAGCTAAAAAGCTTAACTAGGTCAGTTGATATTTTCTGTTTTGATGCATCTAAGAAAATGTACCCTTAAAGTTGTTCAACAAAGAAACTCCAATTAACAAAAAACCACAAACAACAATTAGCAATTTTTTTTTACAGTTTCTGTTTTATTTTCGTGTGAGATTTTTACTAAATTCTAGCCAAGTTGAACTGTAAACAATGTCAACATAGCAAAACCAAATGAAAACAAATGCAGCAAACAAAACACCAGCACAAGGAGGTAAAACCAGCAAAAGGAGTTGAGGGGGAAAGGAACAATTTTGTAGCATGCAGAACATTTGTCAAATGTAAATTAGCAGTGCCAGAGGAGAGCAAGGCTGCTGCTTTTGCTGCTGTCGCTGTGGTTTTTAACTTCAGAGCTGAGGCCAGGAGGGAAGGAGGAATCTGCCTGGTACAAATCGCATAAAATCACACTTAATGCCCGCAGGCAACATGCAGCATGTAAAAAGAGCAGCGAGGCGTGAATGTCGTTTGGCAAAACAAACTTCTACATGTGTACCATAGGAGGCACACACCATGTTGCAGTTGAACGCAAATGCGGAAGCATTAACATGTACCCGAAGCCCACCACCACCCACCACCCACCAACCACTGCCCACTCGCCGTCTCCAGCTTCTTTTATTCCATTGTTAACAATTATCGTGGCGCACAAAAGCAACGTTTAATTTTTGTTGCACAAAACTTTACGGTTGTCGTTTCCAAAAAAGTAGCAACCAAACTGTAATAAGCGCAATTTTCGGTGCTCTGCTTGTAGGTGGACATTTTCCCCCCTTTTTTGGAAAAGTTTTGGTTCAAAGCTCTCAAGTGCATTTGCAGAGATAAGAACTCAAAAGCAACGAAATAGCTCCCTAATAGGCACTACACCAAGTATTATTATTTACTCCCCATTAAATCAGAGATTAAGACCGAATCGAAAAATGGGTACACTCAAAAAGTATGCAAAACTTTTCCAAAATAGAAAGCAAGTGTGTCTTAGCCAAAGTAACAGAATAATTAGAGATTGATTTGAAAAGCTTAGAATGCTTTTTCTTTAATCTGAACTGCCTTAACCAATATTATGATTTAAAATTTTAAGTACGACTAATCCGGAATTTGTCCGAATCGGAACTTCTTTATAACGCATTGTATATTTTGACGTTATGGACGAATAAATTGAAGCTATATACAAGACTTCTCGCTCAATAAGTGCCTAAATGCTAAGTGGTTATAGTAGTACTACGATTTTGTAACTGTCTCTCGCAAGCACTTGATAGTCATGTGCGCTAACATGCAGACTTCCGAGGTCCTAGGTTCAGGACCCAGTAAGGTGGGTAGTTTGGTTGCCATCTATCGTGTCTCTCCTTTCCTTCCTTTTTCCTTCAAACATTTTATCTCTTTTTATACCCTTGCAGAGAGTATTATAAAATTGACCGGATGTTTGTAACGCATAGAAGGAAGCATCTCCGACCACATAAAGTATATATATTCTTGATCCGCATGACGAGCTGAGCTGATTTAGCCCTGTCCGTCTGTTTCTATGCTATCTCCTCCGTCAGTTTTAGAGCTATCCTCACCAAACTTTGCACGAAGCCTTTGGGTACCTATAAGCTGCACATTTGTTGGAACCGGCCGGATCGGATGACTAAAGCATATAGCTATCATAGGAACGATCGGTCGAAAAACAAAAGGGTGATTTTTTAAGAGCTATAGGAAAGTTTTAAAAAAAATAACAAAATTCAGGAAAATGCATGAAATCTTTATTTGAATCGATAGTACGGTCCATATAATTTAATGTTTGAAGATTATTTCATGCAAATGTAGACCGTGACTGCGCCTCAAATGGTCCATCCGCTTAGTCCAATTTTGGCATACTCCTTCCAACATTTCGGCCGGCATTTCACGAATAAATGCTTCAATGTTGTCTTTCAATGCGTCAATTGAAGCGGACTTGTCTGTATAGACATGAGCTTTAACAAAAAATAGTCTAAAGGCATTAAATCGCACGATCTAGGCGGCCAATTGACCGGTCCCGAACGTTAAATAAAATGTTCACCGGACTCACCTCTCAATCCATTGTCCATTGTTGCGCGTGATGTGTGGCATGTGGCACCGTCTTGTTGAAACCACATATCATGCAAGTCAAGCTCTTGCATTTTGGGCAAAAAAAAGTTGGTTATCATCTCACGATAGCGCTCACCATTCACAGTTACGCTACGATTCGAATCATCTTTGAAAAAGTACGGTCCAATGATGCCACCAGCCCATAAACCGCACCAAACTGTGACTTTTTCTGGATGCATTGGTAGCTCTTGCAATGCTTCTGGCTGATATTCACTCCAAAATCGACAATTCTGCTTATTTACGTACCCATTGAGCCAAAAATGAGCATCGTCGCTGAACACAATTTTTCGATAAAAAAGTGGATCTTCGGCCAACTTTCCAAGAGCCCATTCACCAAAAATTCTACTTTGCGGTAGGTCGTTCGGCTTCAATTCTTGCACCAGCTGTATTTTGAAAGGCTTCACACCTAAATCCTTCCGCAAAATTTTCCACGTTGTTGAGTAACAGAGGCCCAATTGCTGCGAACGGCGTCGAATCGATAATTGATGGTCATCATTAACACTGCCCGATACAGCTGCGATATTTTCTTCAGTTCGCACTCTACGTAAGCGTGTTGGTGGTTTAATGTCCAACAATGTAAATTTGGTGCGAAATTTAGTCACAATAGCCCGAATAGCCGCTTCAGTGGGTCGATTAAGCTGACCATAAAATGGAAGAAGCGCGCGATGAACTTTCTTAACAGAGCACGCATTTTGATAATAAAAGTCAATAATTTGCAAGCGTTGTTCGTTTGTAAGACGATTCATAGTTAAATTATAAACCAAACTGAAGATGTTTGACAGTGAAACCAAACACGAAACGTGCGCGAGCTGTTTAAACCAGTGTTTTGCTAAAAGATAATAGCTCAAATATCACCCTTTATAAATACAAGTCAGTTCGATTAATGATTAATGAAGGCTCATGCTTGTTCTCGTTTCCGAATTCAATCGGCCGGAATTGGTAAGAGATCTGATATACAAGAAAGGATTGGAGAATTCGGTGGAAGAATTCGGTTGAAAGCCAATAAATGGAAACTAGAAGATACACTGAGAAAACCAAAAATGTAAAAACTACATTGTCATGTAGTTTTTCTTTTGCCGGCATCTTAGCCCATACTACTATCAACCACTAGCGCGGCAATGCCGAAAATCACGGTTATAAAGGGAAGCCACAAGCGACGATGAGCGATTAGGATTAACAACACGATTCGTGTGGATTTTGTAAATGTAGCATTCATCATTTGAATTCCATGTAGGTTTTCAATATCTAAATGATAATGTAGAAAATCTAATTTTCGATGTGGTATTAAGATTGTTAAATGAAAAATGTTGAAATACTTTGGAAAAAAACTGATTTGCTCTTGCCATGTACCCTTTGCATTTGTCCACGCAACATTTAACTTTTCTACATGCCTCGCTTAAATTTTTTTCTACATGTAACGTGTAGTTTTCTACACTTATTGTTTTCTACATTTACATTTGTGAAGTTTAACAGTGCAAACTACGTTTCGTTTAGGATTGTCGTTTCTACACGCGGCGTGTAGTTATTTTGGTTTTCTCTGTGTGAAAACAAAATACCACAATCGAGTTTTTGAAAACAGAACGAGTTTCCAATTTCGATTCCGCATTATTTGATCGAAATCGAAAACGGAAACAGGCCTGTATATATAATTCGTGCCTACCTTCAATATTTATACACAAAATTGTATATCACTGCAAAATTCACGATTTAACCTCATTCCAACATATTTACCAACCAATTCTATTGCCACTTAAGCATTATTAGTATTATACAATCTGTTATCTGACAATCTCCACACAACCAATTGACAGCATGTAAAATATAATAAATATAAATCCCGTTTTATATTTATTATAGCTTCGGGGTCATTCGATAAAATCGAACTGATTTGAATGCAACAAACCTGTGCGTATTTAGCACCTTTAAAGACCTCTTTAATTGACACCAAAAACGAGTTAACGACACTCAATTGGCTGCTAATTGTACAATTAAACATCGCGCTGACCATTGGCCCAGGGAGCTCGGGCATGGATTTGTGCCGCCCCAATTGGATGGCCGTCATCAGTTCAGTTCGGACAGCTAATGGCATCAACATATCGTAAAATACAAAAAAATTGTGAGAGGAACAAACGGAAATCCCCAGCTCGTGTCTACTCTAATTGTAATTATCTGCTTCATAAATTTGTGTTCAATTGCGCTCGAGGCATACAGAATGGTCGGAAGGAAGGACAGACGGGTGTTTTAATTGTGAGCGACCAGACGGGGAACACATTTTTCGCGCATCGAATGTTGCTGAAAATTGCATTAATTTAACGCTTGATTGGCGAATGGAAGTTTTAGTGCTAAAGTGACTTTATGCAAATTTGTGTGCCTTTTTGTTGAAGGTTGTCCTCCAAAAGGCTGTCATCTGTATTCGATGATGTTCAATTACATTTGTGAATGGAAGAAGAGAGAGAGAGAGAAGAAGAGAGATGCATGGGTAATGCTACCCATGCAAT
This sequence comes from Lordiphosa collinella, assembly GCA_018904265.1. Classification (NCBI taxonomy): domain Eukaryota; kingdom Metazoa; phylum Arthropoda; class Insecta; order Diptera; family Drosophilidae; genus Lordiphosa; species Lordiphosa collinella. The sequence continues at coordinate 116,542 of JAEIFV010000741.1, forward strand.
AAAAATGAAAATACCAAATTTTGGGAAAATTCTGGCTGTATAACACTTTTAAAATAAGTAGAGGAGTACTCTTTAGCAGAAGCAGGCAAAAAGTACATTCACATTTTTGGATTGGTGTGTGAGTTGCTCTCAATTTCAGTAGCAATGACTGCGTCGCGGAGCATCAAAACAATACCCAAACAGCGGCGGCGCTTGTACAGCTTATACTGTGTGTGTGGAAGCAGCGCTGCTTTGAGATTTTTCGTATGCACACAGCATAGCTACGTGCCTGCCCCTACTCTATAGCAACAAAGTATATCCTCAGTATGTACTATTCTCTTGCTCATTAAGCGGTATTTTCATTTGACTGATATCTCATATAGGCTCCCAATGAGATATCAGACAAGTCCAATAGTCAATCTGAAAAAAAAACAAAAACATATGAGAAGCTGCATGAGAAGTAGGCTATCTGAGTTCTCATTAGAGTTTTTTGACATCCAACTCACAGTAAACTGAGGTATTATTCAGGCATATCTTAAGAGATCTCAGACAAGTGAAAATGCAGCTTAACTTGACTATCATCCTTATTGTATCTATTGATAAATAATCCTGATTACTAAATATGTCCAGAAGGTACGAACTATAGAAAGCACTGACTAATTCACTGATTGATTCTTTGGCAATCTAAGCACAGCCAGACCGGTAGGAGATTGAAAATTTTAACTTGAACAGAATCTTCATTTGTGGAGGACTTGGGAACTAAGACGGGGCTTTGGGCTTGGCCTCTTCTAGACATTTGTTGTTATCAAGATTATAAAGCGATCCGCCAAAGAAATCTTAAGGATCGGGTGAACGATACTCAAGTATATGAACAAAACAAAAAATTCATACTAAGCATTCAATTTCGTTGGTACAGGTAATGCAATAATAGGGCTCGACCCACTTTCTTACTTGATTTTAATAAGAGACGCAAAGCTAAAAGCTCGAATGGGTGGAGAAGAGGGGTGACCAAAACCAAAACAGTGAACAAACAGTGATCAAAACAGTAACCAAAGATTGGATAAAACAGTGACCAAAACGGTTATCAAACAGTGACCAAAAAAGTGAGTAAAACAGTGACCACATATTTACCAAAACAGTGACGAAACAGTGTCCAAAACAGTGACCAAAACATACCAAGAACAGTACCAAACAGTGAGTAAAACCACCAAAACAGTGACCAAAACAGTGACCAAAACAGTGACCAAAACAGTGACCAAAACATTGACCAAAACAGTGACAAAACAGTGACCAAAACAGTGACCAAAACAGTGACCAAAACAGTGACCAAAACAGTGAGTAAAACAGTGACCAAAACAGTGACCAAAACAGTGACCAAAACAGTGACCAAAACAGTGAGCAAAACAGTGACCAAAACAGTGACCAAAACAGTGACCAAAACAGTGACCAAAACAGTGACCAAAACAGTGACCAAAACAGTGACCAAAACAGTGACCAAAACAGTGACCAAAACTGTGACCAAAACAGTGACCAAAACAGTGAGTAAAACAGTGACCAAATATTTACCAAAACAGTGACCAAAACAGACCACATTGCCAAAACAGTGACCAAAACAGTGACCAAAACAGTGACCAAAACAGTGACCAAAACAGTGAGTAATACCCCTGTTCCACTGGCACATTCTAGAGGTCATTCTCTGGATAAGCTAAATGACCTCATTCTTTCTGTGTATTTCCCCATAAGAGATAAATGCCCATTGCAGACGGATGACCTAGCCAAAGGCAAAATGATCTAGCCTTTTCCTGCAGAAAGCTAGATTTTCAATCGATATACTATCAAATTCAAAAAAGTCAACAATAGGAACAGCTGTTGACCAGTGGCGTTGCCATGGGTGGAGAGAGTTTTAGCTCAGGGGGAGAATGGCTTTAGCAGAGTGGGAAGAGGTTATGGCCCCCTTTATTGTAGAATGTAAAATTGTCATCATATTTCTCATGAATGCATACGGAAAACTGGCTGCAACATGAAGGGCCAACCGTAAGAGCATCCTCCTTGACATATGGAAGGGCGAACTTTAACACACAATTGCAAGCAAAGCAATCCAACCAGCTGTTCTTTGTTCACGTTAGTGTGACCGTAAAGCCCATCCCTCAGTGGTACAAGGAACATTCACGTTTCGAGAATGATCTCTTGAATGTGCCAGTGGAACAAGGGTATAAAACAGTGACCAAAAAAGTGATCAAAACATTGACCAAAACCGTGACCAAGAAAATGACCGAACCATCGACCAAACAGTGACCAAAACAGTGAGTAAGACAGTAACCAAATATTTACCAAAACAGGGACCAAGCATTGGCCAAAACAGTGACCAAAACAATGACCAAGAAAATGACCGAACCATCGACCAAACAGTGACCAACACAGTGTCCAAAACAGTGACCAAATCAGTGCCAAAGACAGTGACCAAAACAGTGAGTAAACCAGTGACCAAATATGTATCAAAACAGTGACCAAAACAGGGACAAAGCATTGGCCAAAACAGTGCCCAAAACAGTGACCAAAACAGTTTGTAAAACAGTGACAAAATATTTACCAAAACAGTGACCAAAACAGGGACCAAGCATTGGCCAAAACAGTGGCCAAAATAGTGACCAAAACAATGACCAACACACTGACCAAAACTGTGAACAAAATAGTGACAAAACAGTAACCAACTGCCTTAAGGCAATTTTCAGTAAAGGCAGCCTCTATGCCCCAGTGTAAATTGGCTATTCAAATGCTTCGAAAGAATTCGACGACTTTGCCATCAATCCATTACAAAATGTTGTAATATCTGCGCTTAAAAAAATCGTCGAACTATTTGAAAACAACTTTTATTAAAAATGTTAGAAATTTTTTTTGGTACGATGATTTCATAGTAGCTCAAAAAATTTCATTGTGTAAATGGCATCAGCTCGCAAAAAATAAGTTTCAATGAACGGTCAAAATTGAAATTAATTACTTTTCAGATATTAGTTTATATCACCTGTGCCAATTTACTTAATAGTTTTTAAATAAAAAAGCCAATTCAATTTTGTGTGTTTTCTTTACCTGAATCAAAGCTGCAGAGTGGAGTGTTTAGATTTGACACTAGAGCAGTGATGTTTCTCCATAGCCCCCAGGGGCCGAGCGCAATCGGCTATTTACACGCACACGAGCCGAGCGCATGCCGAAGTCGGGCATATGAGCGTAAGCAGCACTCTCTTTGCTTGCATTCGATGCTCAGACGTCGAGCAGGGCAGTTCAAAGCTGGGCTGTGTCGCTTTGATATCGCACACCAATACACTCTCACTTTTTGGCCTCGCTCTTCTTGAACATCGCTGCACTAGAGATTCTTACAAAATATTGCGAGTTTACAGTGATAACAATAACTAGGGATGGGCATTACTCGTGATTTTATAAGACCAAATAGTCACTTCAAGTTATAAATTCAATGTGATTTTACTTTATAGGATTCATGAAATATGATATTTAAGTTAGGAACTAAGTATAAAAAATTAGATTGAAATTAGATTAGTCGTATTCCACAACGCCCACTCTTTTCTTTTCTTCTTCTTTCTCTCTCTCTCTCTCTCTCCTATGCTTATGACAAAGTCAAAACAACAACAAGTTTGCATAAGTAGTTGGCGCCAACGATCTTCAACGTATATTTTGTTTGATTTTATTTCTTTCTCATTACAGAAAATGGAACAAGACTTATCAAAATTAAAAAAATAATAATAATAATAAAAAACTGCACTTTCAAAATGTCAAAAACCATTAAAGTAATTGTAAGCACTTTGGCAATTTGCCTGCTACTTTTACTCTTACCACTTGGCCAATTGCTTCAGCAAGAGCCCCACATTAACCAGACACTTCAAGCCGACCCATCGTCAACAACAACAACAACACCAACAGCTCCCACATCCACCAACTACTCCATGATGCGTCATCAGCTGCTGCGGCTGCATCGCCAGAAGCGTTATCTACTCTTCCCCGAAGGCAGCTCATTTCAATTGGTGTTCGACTTAATCATACCCATCGTGGACTATACGAATTATGCCATTCTAGGCGTCACATGTGCGGTGGCCTGGGAGCTGCCCAGTAAGCCACCCAGCGAACTGGTGGAAAACTTTTTGACGCGAGTCGAAGATGGGACCATTGGAACGGTCAGAAGGAATGGCAGCGTACCGTCAACGAATTGGCAGGCGAAGCACGAAACGCCACCTCCACCAGCAGCAGCAGCAGCAGCACCATTGAAGCCCATATCGACACATGCATCAAATGACCATGGCTACTATACGAATATTCAACGAGTTGCGTCCTCATATGCAAATGCAGATGGACAGCAGCGGCAGGCTAATTGGCGGCAATCCTCCTGGTCCGGGGACAATTGGTGGGAGCGCAACAAAATGCGTGTAAATCAAAATTGGCGTGAAAAGCAACGCATATGGAGTAGCTATCAGCCACCTCCGCATCCCACTTGGCGGTAAGTTGAATTTTTTCCGACTTAAAGCTTTAATGGTGACTTCCCTTCCCCTTTTAACTACAGCACCAACTACGAGTACACGCCAAGACCACGTGCTCGACTGCATCGCCCACCCAAACATCAGATTTATCCAGTATTTGGCAAGCGACGTCGTCGACGACGACAAGATAGCAGTCAGGAGGACCTCGACTTTGAGCGCCTCCATTTGCGTCAACATCTAAAATCTCGTGAGCTGCTTTTTGGCAAAATTGAGCGCCTTTATAGAATGTAAGTACGAAATACATGACACCAAAACTATGCACTTATGGAACCCCACCAACCGTAGGCGGCAACTGAATGGCACTGCCTGCGTGATGCGTGCCCTTTGCGAGTCCGCTCAACGTCATCGTCAACTCACAGATGGCACTAGCTCAGCAGCTGCACAACCGCAAAGCTTTATTATGGAGCTGCTGTCGGCCATTTTTCAGCTGCCCCTTGACCATGAAGCGGCTGATGTGGAGCACTTTATTTCGCCGCATTACCTGCGGGCACACCGACAACCAGGCAACTGTCGACATCTCTATGGTGATTGTAGTCACACATTTTGGTTGGATTAAGTGGGAATTGAAAAGAAAATGGACAAAAATATTAAAGACTGTTTCACTTTTGTTTCCCAGCGCTTTTGGTCTACTTGGATCCTTAACTTTATGCGCTAGTCAGATCAGTTGTATTGATTATTAGGAATAATTATTAATTTATTACAATTTATCACTGAAAATCTACTTTTAACTAGGCTATGTATGTTACTATTTTCATTTTTAAGTCAATAAATTTCCTTGCTTAAGTTGTAGAAAAATTTCCATGGAATCGGAATCTTGAAAATAAAGTAAAGGCCCTTTGAAATTGAACAATATCCCAAAAGAATGCCATCTGGCACACTTCTTTTTACTAGGAAGAATGCAATACCAACTTTTGCAGTATGAAAACTAATGCTCGTTCCTTTTTGCAGTAGGTTAGAAGCGAAGAAGTCTGTACAACATGCAAACGTCCCTTCTAATGGCACGCATGCAGCACCCGTGCTATTGGAAATCAAAATGCGAAATAAGGCCCGAACGATTGACGACCTTTCGCTTTTTCCACACATGTTCTTTTTGCCGTATGTTGGAAGGCATAAAATCAGCATAGGATGCCAACGTCCCTTCTAAAGGCACGCGTGCAGCATGAGGCAGATACAGCCGAGCGTTTTTACGAAGTTGAACCAACAACAACAACCCTTGCAAACGTCTCTTCTAATAGAACAGTTCCTGCTGCGTTTCGCCCCTATACAAAAGCGAAAGGAAGTCTGCAGGATTTTGCAACTACTTCTCAGTGGCAAAAGTTGTATACGAGATGTGCTTCTGGCATGCAGTCAAGTCCGACTGGGATCACTTCGATATTTAGTAAAATCAAATTTGAAACTAGTGCTACGTTTCAAAGAGTAAAGCAACCTCATTACTTAGGTAAGGTTAGGTTGATATGGCTAGGGACAATAAATTGTTGCTTCACTTAGGCCAAGATAGGCACATTGCGATACCATATACATATATTCCCTATTTAAACCAGGGGTTTCTTCCCGATTGAACCACTGTGAAGTCAGTTAAAAAAAATTTGTAGTGCTCTTCTCCGGGAGAAGCTGGATGGTAGTGCCCTGTCTAGCCAGTCTGTCGGCTGACTCGTTACCCTCATTTCCCCCCGGGTTCACACATCTGAGAGGGGTCCGGATTTTGGCAATATATACATTTTTTCTATACGCTAACAAAACTCAACATTATTTATGGGGGACCGTGAGTTGTACCCCGGGCACGCATTCCCTTTCGACGGGCCTGCCTGTACGACTACTTTCCAAACTTTCAATCAACCTTTTTCCATCGATTTCCATCGATAAGTCAAGAGTGCATTTAATCAGCTGACATGACTGATCTACAAAATTTAACCGATGATCTAAATTTTTTTTTGAATTCTTATCTTCTGACTGTACAACGATAAAATCAATGGGTTCTGTTTTGGTTTTGGAGTCGATTTTCGTGTAAACCTTAACAATTTGCATCCAATTTGAAAAACTTTGTATAGAAGGTGAAAAATATGCCTACGGTCTGGTATAAAACGAGAGCGTATGTTAAAGTCGGTCCTGCCCGACTTCGATATACCCGTTACTCAGGGCAATAAGGGTTTAATAGCCTTTCCTTATGTTAATTAACATAGCATTAACATTAATGTCACCATTTCAACAAAAATAAATAGGGCATATTACACTGTTAATTACGAAATTCGGAGGTGATCCCATTTAAAACAAAAAAGTTTTTCTCACTAGAACTTCTTTTTAGACCGATCATTCATACTGCAGCTATATGCTATAGTCATCCGATTTTGATAAGACTTTGTAGAAATGTGTTTAATTATATAATAATAATATGCCAATAAAAAGGATGTTTTTATTAAAAACAAAAAAGTTTTCCTCACTCGAACTAGTTTACCGACCGATCGTTCCTATGGGAGCTATATGCTATAGTCATCCGACTTCGACCAAGCGTTGTAAAATTGTGTAAAAGTATATAAAATAAGTGTATGCCAATGAAAAGCACGTTTTCATTAAAAACAAAAAAGGTTTTCTCACCAGAACTAGTTTTTCGACCGATCGTTTCTATGGCAGCTATATGTTATAGTCATCTGTTTCGGTGAAATCATGGGAATGGATAGTAAACTAGGAAATACGAACTTTGTAGTCATTCGATCCGGCCGTTTCCGAGAAATGTGCAGCCTATTCATACCAAAAGACTTCGTGCAAAGTTTGGTGAGGATAGCTTTAAAACTGACGGAGGAGATAGCATAGAAACTGACGGACAGGGCTAAATCAACTCAGCTCATCATTCTGAATATATACACTTTATGTGGTCGGAAAAGCTTCCTTCTATGCGTTACAAACATTCGGACAATTTTATAATACCCTCTGTAAGGGCTTAAAACGCATGTAGCGCCAAAAAGTATGCAACATTTCTTATAACTTTGTCATTTATTATCCGATCTTTATGAAACTTTAGAGATTGTAGAGATTGGGCACATAAGCTGCACTGCAAAATATGAGCTTGATATCTTTAAAATTGTAGGAGTTATTCAACATTTTTTATTGTGGGGGCGGGAGGGGGCTTGGCCGAAATTTGAAATAAACTTGATATGCGTAGGGACAATAGGAGTCTTCATACAAAATTTGGTGGCTCTAGCTCTTCTAGTCACCGAGATCTGGGTGTTCGTACAGACAGACGGACAGTCGGACATGGCTATATCGACTCGGCTGTTGATGCTGATCAAGAATATGTATACTTTATGGGGTCGGAGATGCTTCCTTCTGCCTATTACATACATTTGCACGACTTCAGTATAACCATTTGCTCTACGAGTAACGGGTATAAAAACTCGAATTCGTTTGAGCAACTGAAATCGATTGCTCAATGCCAAGTGAATTCAATTCGAGAGAAAATTACGACGAGATCTAGTAACCACAGATTGTCTTGTTAAATACATACAAACGCGAAACTCTAACGCTTACACGAAAATCGAGTCGAAAACCGGAACAGACCCGAATGTGATTTTGAGTTATGAAACCTTGAAAAATTGGACTTTGTGCCAAAATGTTGGGCATTCTGACCTTTGTGCATTGGGTGGATTGTAGTTAGGGAGTAATGTCGGCCATATTATAGCTGTGAACTTTTAATATCGTTATCTCAGAAGATGCTGAAAAATTGAAAAGAATCTTTCGAATAAATAAGGTCTAACAGTTTTTTTATTAACTGCTGAAAGACTATCGCTTTCGTCATTGTAAAATCTACCCATATCCATTTAGAATGTACTTAATATTCCCAACTGGTTGTATAACTTTTACTATGGAGTATTGGTAGATTTCTGACCTATCAACTTGGTATAAGGCTAATTCAAGGACCTTAGATTCGTCCAGCTTTCTTTGGATCAATGCACGAAAAAATTGGGGTTTGCGCTAGAACTTGATGAGTCGAAAAATTGTTTGTACTTCTTTTTTTCTTTGACTCTTATTTGGTTTCACGAACGTGTTGGGATTGACTTTCGGATTTGTGAGACTTCAAGATTGAATATTTAGTACTTAATTTAAGAGTTGATCTGGTTTGACTTAAGACAGCCTTATAAATCGTAAATGTACTTCTTATATCCCGAAACAGTTTCAAATACAGTATTTCAGAACTGGAAAGTCGTACTCGATATAAGAATTTTCCACTTGAATCAAGCATGATCGTACTTACCGTACATTGAACATCATTTGTTCTTAATTCAAGTACAGAGTTCTTGATTTGTTTTGTGTGTATGTGAGGCAATGAGTGTTCATGGGAACGTTGAATATATTGGAAATTATTAAAAATTCTAGGACAATAGAGACTATAGTCCTGGGGCAGGCGCAACCTTACTCCTATTGAATGTGAGCATGCTCGTAACAACCTTTTGAAAGCCTATAGGAAAGTCTTTATCTACAGATTTATAATTAAACAAGAAATCATTTATAGATGGGGATGCTACTTGCTGAAATGGCTATCACAAAAGCATCAGCATAAAAGCGTAATCTTTGCTCAGGTTACCTCAGAGGCTGTTCAATTTGATCCCATGCTACCAACCTTCTCAGATATTCTCTAAAGAATTATTCGCACTTATCCAATACGTAATTTCTAACTTCTCTTCTTCCATCATTACTTGAAAGCTACTTACTTATGACATTACTGTCTTAGCTCATCACCCCGACAACTGTGACTAGTAGCTTCAATTCGTTTACCATTCTGAAAAAAAAAATGGGGGAACAAAAGTTTTGCTGGCGTGAAAAAGTAATTTGAACCTTTAAATAGACCAACGCTGACGTTGGAGCAGTCAAAATACGAGTAAAAGAAAAAAGTGTGAAAACTAATGAAAGACCAAAATGGAACGAAACAAAAACAAAAGAAGTTGGAAACTTTCTGGGCACAATTAACAACCCAACATGCCGGGGAGCATCATGAAACTTTGTCTAATTTTTTTTTTGGCTGTCAGTTGGCGGATGAACGACGCATGGACCGCAAGTGTAGGAAATGTGCACCACAATACGATTCGGAGCCAATTCCCCAGTCAGTAATTGTTTGCTACTAACACTAGCAATGCTCCATGTTAGCCAGGGGCAGGACGAGGCATGGAAAGCAACAGACACCAACTTGGAGCTGGCCTTAGTCAAGCAGCCATCACTCGACCAGCTAATCGAGGCAAAGCTGAACAAGTCCGAGTCAGAGTCAGTCAGTCGAGCACAAAAGCTGTTGTCCAGGAAACGACGCTATTTGCTATTTCCGGAGGGCAGCTCCTTTCAGATGGGTAAGTTGATGTCGTCGTCAATGCAAATAACATGCCTCACAGGTCCCGTCTTGTGTACAGTTTACGATGAGATTGTGGGTGTTGTGGACTATACAAACTACTTGATTCTGGGCATCACCGTGGCCTTGGCCTGGGAGTTGCCGAGCAAACCGCCGAGTGAGCAGCTGGATGATTTATTGAACAAACTGGAAGATGGCACCTTGGACATAAGTCGTAACGATACGGTGTCAAACATCACCTACACTGATGAGGCGGCAACCACCACATCAACCACTTACAGACCCAACTATATTCATTTAAACAGCGGTAGTAACTCTTACTACAGTTCTCGGCCCGTCTTTCGTACACCCATGCATCCTTCGCATCAGTACATCAACCGCTATTATAATCCTATCAAAGGTGGCAGACGGAAGGACAATCATTACTATTATGGTACGAGTTCCAGCAATCCCTTTGCCAAATGGTCCAAACCCTACTATCAAGCCCAAAACTATCGCTATCCCTACTGGGCCCTATCATCAAGACTGAAAGATCGTTACTATGTACGACGACAAGGACAACCAATCACTTCAAAGCCCAAGCCCAAGCCCACACCCACGCCCCAGTTCACTCGGACACCAAGACAACATCGCATATATCCGGTATTTGGCAAGCGTAGTCTACCGGATGCAGCCAATCCTCATGAACGTCACAGACGTAGTGGGGTGGCCAGCGGGCTGGAGCATGAAATAAGCAACCTGGAACGCTTACAAATCAAACATCATCGCAGCAGTCGACAGACATTGTATGAGCGTATCGAAAAGTATTTGGATAAGTGAGTATCAAAAGACCAAATTATGAGTCACAGTCATGTCATAGTTATATCAGTTGACGCCAGTACTTGGTGAAACTGACGGCTACTTATTTTTAAGGAAGCGGGTAACGAGCCTCTAGAACTTGGAAAAATATTCCCTTCTTGAACACGAACTTTCTTTTCAGTTCTTCAATGACTTTGGATCATTTAACGGAAGGCAAATTCTTAGTAACGTAGTTTCTTCATCTTTTGGTTCCAAACCCGAGTGGGACATAGGGCATTAACGTCTCCTCTCTTCCAGCAAAGTTCTCCCCAACTTTTCCCGATGCTTGCCGCTTTTCTACCGACAGTCCTCCTCCAACTTTCTTTGAGTTTGCCAACTGGTTCCATTCCATTGCCTTCCTTGCGATGTTTTTCTCATTTTTTCGCAGAGTATATCCTTTTCTTATAGTGGCCGGGTGGCTCAGCGGCTAGTGTGCGCGACCGCTGTGCAAGAGGTCGTGGGTTCGATCCCGCCTCCGAACATCTTTTTCAAAGAAAAAACTTTACACCCGGTCACCCCTCTTTGCTGTTGGCGCCAGCTTTGTAGTAATTAGCCATGAAAAGCTTCTCAAGCTGCCGTTCGGATTCGGCGTTAAAATGTAGGTCCCTTTCTCTTGTGCGAAAATTAGAAGCGCACAACCCAAGAGATTGAAAGAAGCTCGGCTTTGGCTGTGTCAACTTGACAAGCCATTTTACTTTACTTACTATCCTTTCCAGCTTCATTACATTCTGCGTATTATGGTGTCGACAATCTCCATACTCGCTCGTCTTACCCACCCTACAATTTCTCGAATGTTTCCGGACCTACGAGAATTACGTAAGATTCTCTAAAAATCGAAGTCCCATTTTTGTTAGAGATGCTGGTGTCAAACGGACATCAGTTATTACGATGTAAATGTAAAAATGGCTTGACACAGTCGAGTTCGGATGAACCACTCGGCTCCAGTAATCCTCCTCAGGATTTTGGCCTGGAAGACCCTGATTTTGTTCAGGTGGGTCTTCGCGGCGATGCCCATACACCTGAACGCCGTACCTCCAAATCGGTGCCAGGATCACTTTGTATATGAGGACCTTGTTTCTTAGCGAGAGTTTGTTGTTGGCGTTGAGTAGCCAACTCATCCTTCGCCTTGCTGTGAAGCTTGCCTGCAACTTCGGCGGCATGTTGTTTAAAGGTAAGCCTCTTGTCAAGTGTCACTCCAAGATACTTGTGGGCCAATTTGTGAGGGAGGACCTCTCCATGAGGAGACGCCAGAGCTCACTGTCTCTTCTGAGCGTATGGGTGACAGATACACCCTTTTGAGTACCGAACCACCCCCCCCCCCCCCCCCCCCCCCAAGTTTCGCGTCCCCCACCCCAGTACGCTTCAACAAACCCCGGTCCCTCCATCTCTCACCCCACCGCCTGCCCCGCCGACCGGTCTTGGGTCCAAGTATAAGCAGCTCCGTCTTTGAGGCTATCGAGTACCAGCCACCACCAGCGGATCGTTAGAGATCCCCAGATAGGCCAATCAAACCCCTACGTCCTGCGGCGACGAATGTCCGTTACCCGACACGCCAAGCCCCCACCACACACCCCCGTCAGCACTTTCACACGACCACCTATCCAAAACCATATCCGCTGCCGATCACAACCCCACCCCACTTCCGTTAAACACCCGCGGCTCTGCGGCGCATTAAGAGCATATGTCCCATCCTGCTGAGTTGAAGGCTTTTAATGTCCAGTGTGATCACCAGGCAGTACTCCTTTGCTCCACATCATCGCTCTCTTGGATTGCCTTGTTCGCGATTCCGCATAGTTTGCCGATGGCGTCTATGGTTGATCGTCTCTGAATCCATACTGCAGGGGAAATGTCAACTGACCTTCAAGCTAAGATCCGCTAAGAATTCGAGCGTGTCCTTCATGCTAGTAAGAGGCCTATAGCATGATCGCTGTCCTTCTTTGTACAACAGTTGGACTCATCCAAGTTGCAACGCCTGTTGCCAGTATACGCATCCAGCACGTACTCCTTGGCGTGGAATCTGGTGTGCCATGTCCCATCCGAAAGCCAAACTGGAATTTTGGGATCTTCCGTTTGATTGCTGGAGTTTCCAGGATTCTCCTTAGTAGACATCTCTCCAGCAATTTGCCAAATGCTGGAAGGAGGCTTATGGGTCTGTCTGACTCCAGTTCATCTGGAGGCTTCCCGGGTTTGTGAAGCATTACAATATTGGCATTTTTCCAAGCAATGGGAAAGTAGCTGAGGCGTAGAGCTTCATTGAAGATGAGCAATAAAACAATTCCGACTTACGAGGGAGTAGCTGTATTGTTCTATTGTCCACTTCGTCTTCTCCGGGAGCCTTGTTGCTTTTTAGCGAGCCTATTTCAAGTTTGACCTCCACAAAAGTAATAGGTTTGACTGGCAGCTCCATTTGTAGAGGGACGTCCAGTGTGTCCTGAACCAATTGCAGCCTATTGGTCGAAACAGTGCTAAAAAGCTGGAACCTTTCCTCGAGGTTGCAGGCAAGGGCTTCTGCTGCACCTGATTCTTGTACCTCTTAGGCCCGATTTCTCAAAAGTTCCGGTTGGCCAACCGCCGGTCAAATTTGTTCCTCCAGTTGACAAGTGGTCAAGTCATTTGGTTTTCTCAGCAGCAGTTTCATCCGATTTCGATAAATTTCTATCGCTGCATTAGGGTGACCAGAAACTGTTTAACCAATCGACCAAATCAGCTGTGTTGGTTTGTTTTATTTTTATGATATTGGTTATTGCTGGTCATTGTTGATTAAAATTAAAGTTGAATAAAATTAAAATTACGATGATGAATGAATGTGATGGTGCAAAAGACCTTGAGGAAAAAACTTTTCGGTGGCTGAGGAGCATTTGCTGGTGGACTTTATTATTTGTGTTGCTTGCTGTGGCTTCATCCGCATAATCAGCGTCTTCAACTGGCTGAGCTTCTTCATCTTCCATCATTTTCAAGAATCGCTATGTTGTGCAAGACACCTGAGACATCCTCATCCCCATTGACAGCACTGGAAATCGCCTTTTCCAAACGCCAAAACAGCGCTCAATCACATTTCTTGTCCGGATCTGAGACTCGTTATACAGTTTCTCTGCTGCCGTTGTAGGATTGTGTAGTGGTGTCATCATATAGTCAGATGACTTATACCCACCATCTCCCAAAATGTAGTGGTTTTGGAATTCACCATTGTCCAGCCTAAATTTTAAGCGGCTGTTGTTAAGCACGGTGGTGGCGTGTAAAGATCCTGGCCACCTTGCAACCACATTTAAGGAGAAGTTCCCCTTACGGTTACAGAATATTTCTGCATTTTTGCCACCAGGTGATTGTATGCGGATATGGGTGCAGTCGATAGCCCCAATAACCTTTGGAAACTTGGCTATCTGAAAGAAGCCATTGATTGTTTCCTGCATTTTTCCAACATCCAGTGCAATATATTCCCACGCCGTGGGACACTGCTTAACTGCACGGCTTGCCGAAGGAACGCTGACTCCACAGAAGTCGCCTGCAGTGATGAGGAAGCTGCCGCTGGCATAGAAACGCAGCGCCACCAAGAGTTTGGTCTCTGATAGCAATGCATGATTCCTGTTAACAATCCGAGTCTTTATAAATTGAATCGCAATTTTAGTTAATTTTTTAACTGTTAGTTTGACACTTGATCGCTAATCCTAGCAAGGATTATTTTAGTTGTTGATTTTGCTAACCTGAATCGTTGAACAAATTTGGCATCATCCAAATCAGTAAAGTAATTAAGCCTCTTCCTGTACCTCTGGCATTTTTTATTCGTTGCTCTGCCTCTTCAAATTCCATTTACATTGCGTGGGTGAAAAATTCGTTTATTCATGAACATTTTGTGGCGGCAAATAATAATATAAGCAAAGCAAGTGTTGTTGCCAGCTGTTTGTATATCGATAATTCCATCGGCACTGAGCTCGCGGTTAACTTTAACCAGTGCTCGAGCAGCGGTTAAGTCTGTTCCTCCGGTTGCGCCAAGCACAGCATGAGACACGCAATTTCGGTTAAACTGCCTGTCAAGTTGACCAACCGCACATTGAGAAATCGGGCCTTAGTGAGCCTCCAGAGAGCGAACTTGAAGTTCCATTAGGGGTGGCATCCTCAAGAAGCTTGTCTGTCGCCTCTTTCTTGATTGTGGCCAGGACTTTCCTTACCCGATTCGCAATCCTTCGGTATATTCTGTCGATCGCAGGGTCATGGGTTCTCGTGTAGTCCCTCCTCAGGCGTTTTTTCAGTGCTATTAGTCCCTCTGACACCGAAACTTCTACGAGTTGTGTGTGTGGGAAGTGGGTTTGCTGGAGCAGCGTTGGTGGCAGCAGTTCTGATTTTGCTCATGAATAAGTCAATGGACAGGATCTCCATGTTTAGGTAGAGGGAGTCACTCAACTCAGTACTGAAACCTGTGTATGTCAGACCCTGGGAGAATAATTCTGTGTCTGCTTGGGGTTGTTTGAGGATTCAGGCCCACAGTTGATCAGGGCGATGAGGCGATGATGAGTCGATTGAGCATGTTCCGTCCGTCTGTATGTCTCTTTTTACACAAACTGGTGTCTTAGTTTTGAAGCCATCGAGCTGAAATTTTACCGCACTCCGCTGTCGTGTCGGAACCGACCCAATCAGACGACTATATCTCATAGCAGCCATAGAAACGATAGGTTGAAAAATGGGTCTTAGCGAGAAATACTTGTTGGTTTTCAATGTTAGCATTGCCTGTGACATTTTGTCGGTGCGCGTAGTAAGTTAAAATTAAGAGTGTGTTTGAAGTTTGTGACGGCTTAATTTGGGCTGATTTACGCTGACGGCTGAAGTCTGCTGAACACGGCGGCGGCTGCTAAACAATGATGACGATGACTGCCGACCTATCGATAATAACGTCTATCGCCTTAACAGGGATGCCACCTCGGTGCATGCAGGTCCCTACAACATCTTATATATTTAAAACGAACTCTCACTTTCTCTCAATCTTTACTTCCCTTAGACGCGGTCTTCATGGAAAACATTGTGTTTTACGTACGCTCTGTGAAACCGGACAAAAGTCTCATGAACAAGAACCTGGATCATTTGTGGCTGAGCTAATGCGTGCCATATTCACCTTACCCGAGGCTTTAACCAACGAACCGGTGGCCTATGGCGATACCCACTATGACAAGGCGCATGCCCATAGCGGTGACTGTGGCCAACTCTATCCCGAGTGCAAGCAGTCCATGTGGGAGGCTCAATTTGTGCAATAATATGGAATTCTAAATATTTTGTTTTAAATTGTGTTTTAATGCCATTTCCCAGATAAAAGCCAAGCCAATAGATTGATATTACAACGATCACGAAACTGACGATCACAGTCCTCCGAATTCAAACGCATCGTCTGGCTATAGTCATCTTCCAGGCCGGAAAGGGTGGGTAAGCTGAAATGTAAATGTAGTTTGAATAGGCAAGGGGAAAATTCCTAAAGCTTACGTAAAAACAAGTCGCACAATATCCTGTATCATGGAATAACCAGGAGGTAAGAGCATACGCTTGCTATCACAGATGGCACGCAATAAGCAGGACTTCATATCAAAACCCAGGCTGTAAGGAGAAAATTTATGAATTTTTTTGTCCACATATATTTGTAGATTTTTGTTTACATCTTGCCAAATCCAGCAAAATGCTCGTATAATTGACGACGATCTCGATGGGCTTGATAATGTCGCCAATCGACATGTTCTTCCAGATCGGGATAGCTGATTTGTTCTAGCGAAGCCATATCGGGATCATATGCATCCGGTTCAGATTCTACCGGCACTGATCTATACCATCTTTTAGACCATTTGGGGCTGGCTGTAGTCCATTTATCCCATTTTCCCGGCTGTCTGTACTTCTCATTCCAATTCATTCCATACCTAGACCATTGTGTCCAGTTTCTAGCAACTGATGGCCTCATATCTATACGCTGATGCAATCTGACAGGATTGGGTTTCTGCAGAGGAGTTGCCTTAAAACGCCAATCGGTGCCCGGTATCCAGACATAGGTAGGTTCTGTTGTGCCCTGGGGTTTCGGTGTGGTTGTGGTTTTGGCTCGAAATCGTTTCGGGTAGACATCCTCGCGCTTAGTGGGCACTGGATAATAGACAGCCATTTCCATATTCATGGATATACCCGTAGGAAACTTGGATAGCAGCCCTTTACTTATTTGTACGGTAAATTTTAAATGTGCACCTTTGGGAAACAGCAGAAAGCGTTTCTGACGCGAAAATACACGCTCGACCACATGATTCAATTCGGTACGATTTGGCTCAGCTGGGCCAGATAGGAGTAATAAGATCAAGAGAACCCAATGCATATGCATGGCAGTGGCCAACTGATTGAGCCATTTGAATTGTAGTTAAGTAGAACTAGATTGGTTAGCATTTTTTGAAGGGTGTAAATTGAAGAGCAAACAAATCTGTAGATAAGCGGTAATTGATCATCGTAACTTAATTTGGTACGTGTTTGATATAATTGAGAGTAGTGTAGCTAAGTTTTCATTTGAAATATTTACTTTTGGGTAAGGGACTTCTTGCCTTCATCTTGACACTTTTGTGGTCAATCGCTCTAGCGAAATGCGATTTTGAATTATAAAAACATGAAAAATTGAATTTTATGCCAAATTTATGGGCTTTTTGACCATAGTGCTTTATGGCTGGAGACATATACGATTGAACTCAGGACCTCGCAAACTGATTACACTGACGTCTGCATCTTAGATTGAACACACTTAGCGCTCACGACTTTCAAGCGTTATCGAGGGTAACCGACCAAATCATTGTAACGAATAAGGTTTTTTATACCCTGTTCCCATTAAAATGGGGAAAGGAGATCATGAACTTGTGCAAAAGTATGTAACTTGTGCAGCACTCTCTCTTGACATTAAAACAGTGATGTTCACACTTAGCCCCCAGGGGCCAAGCGCTATCGTTGTTTAAAAAGAGCTGAGCGCATGCCGGGTCGGGTTATAGCATCCCGGCCTACCTCTTTTCCTTGCATGCGCTGCCCCAGCCTTCGATGACGGCAGTATTATATAATATATATTTGAACCCTACTTTCTTAAAGCTTACTTGAGAATCGAACCATACTCAAGACTCTATAAGAACGAGTATACTCCAGAAGAAAATTTCAGGAATCTAATGCTCTGTACCAACCAAGTGTATCTTTCAGGATCAGTTTTAACTCAAGTATTCTTGTTGTAAGTGAGTCTTGGGTATGATTTTCTTGACATGTTTGCCATAGTCATATCGGCTCATATCACGTGTCGAATTTCTTGTACATGGCGCTCACAAATTAGAACTCTCGGAAATTAGAATCTTCCGAAATTGAACCGTGTGTTTTTATTTCATTGAACGCTCTGAAATTAGAACCCCGGTTCTAATTTGCCGCATTTTTTTATTTCTGGTGATTTTCCTTTTGGTTTGCCTTTTAGCGAATTACATATATGCATATATATATACAAAAGGGGATTCACCCAACTGCTTGTGTTCCGATTCCATTTGTGTGTTTTTGTTAAACGCACTCATATTCGGTCATTCACATGAAAACTTTTGACAAGCAGGCACATATTCGGGGATAAAAAATTAAGGAAAACTAGTTTAAAATGTCGAATAAGCGTAAGAAAAACACTTTTGTCTTTGGAAACTAAAGCAAAAATATTAATACAACTCGATGAAGGCGTTCAAGCAAACCGATTAGCCTTAGATTACAATGTGGGCAAAATCGCCATCACTTATTTAAAATCGGAAAGAGTTAATCTTGAATGCCGTATCAAACACATACCAGGAGGCAAAAAAAATTGTTACGTGCGTTTTAAAACAATAACAAATGCTGGCCGCCAAGCACGGATCTATCGATGGAGACAGGGTTGACAAGTGTGAGTCGGTTGAACTGGTAGTTCAGGCACTAGTTCGAAAACTGTTCTCTGTGGACTGGAGAACAAAAAAAAAAGTCAAATTAATAAAAATTAAAATTATAAAAAAATCTAAGCAAAATTAAATAGTAACTAAAAGTACATATAAAATTATAGTATAAAGTGCGTGCACAGAAGTTAGTTGGTGGACGAGGGAAAACTTGGTGAGTCAAACCAGGGGGTGTAAGGAGAAGGCGGCATGACCGGAATTTTGGTTTGTCCATAGAAACCATTGGACAAGTGGAAGACCAAGTTGGAGGCGTCCAGCGATCAGGAGAAGGCATTTGGCCACGGGAGGCACAGCGTGGAAACGAGATTGGCCACTTACCTCCAGGTGGCCCAGTTTTTCGTAGTCTGGGGGACCAAAAAATTTGCGCTGGATGGTTTTTAGGTTAACTAACCTGAAACCAACACCCCCTCAGACAGTCAAAATCCGGCCGTCTTTAGGTTTAAGCATTTATTTATTTATTTATTCATTGTTTACTATGCCTTAATATGTATTATGTATATGTATGTATATTATGTATATTATTCTTATTGTTTAGATTAAGTGTGTTTTCAGTGAGCTCGAGCTAGGTGGATGCGTTAGGGCACAAGAGAATGAAAATTATAACGTATTGAAAAAAGAAATATGAGTGGTTAGAATTTTTATATTGGGTGAGATGGGATGTAAAAGGTTCCAGCCAAACCTGAATATGGGGATTAGGGAAAATTATGAAACCTGGTCCAAGGAGGGAGGGCCACGCAAGGCAGACAACACCAAACTGCCATCAAAGTCGCATCAAAAGTTGTGTCAAATTATAAAAGTTTTGTTGTATGCGATCCGATCAGCCAGGGTATCAAGGTCGATCACACCCCAGAGAAAGCCGCGCCAGCCGGCGATGATGCTCAAACTGGAAGAAAAAAAGCAGATCGTAACAAAATTAATCCTTGCACAACGCTGAATATCCTGATATGGGAAACTCGTCTTTATAAATGGTTTTTAAATCAACGGCAAAAAAGTGCACTATGACTGGACCAATATTAAAAGCGAAAGCTAAAACTATCTTTGGTGAAGTGTATCCCAATAAGGATGAACAATCATTTGTGCAAGCGATGGCTGGTTCTCCAAATTTAAAAATCGACATGGCATTCGTTTTTAAAAATTTGTGGCGAGATACTGTCTAGTGATGTAATGGCGGTTCCTCCTTTTATACACAGATTTCGAGCAAAGGTCACTGAAATGGAGCTAATGAAGACACAAATATATAATGTCGACGAAAGTGGACTATTTTTTCGTTGCCTACCAGACAAAACATACGTTGCCGCTTGCGAAAAGAATGCCCCTGGATACAAAATACAAAAGGAACGCATTTCAATTCTACTCCGAGAGCAAATACTGATGGCTCACATAAATTAAAGCCATTGGTTATTGGAAAAGCAAAACAACCAAGATGCTTCAAAGGATATGTCAACCCACTGCATTACGACTTCTCAAAAAATGCTTGGATGACGTTGCGAATATTTCATGACTGGTTTCACAAGATATTTATTAAAGAAGTGAATAGAATTTATAATTTTTAGCAGTTATATTAAAATGAATACATAACAGAGGTCTCCCCGCCTGTCGCGAGTCTTTGACAATTCTTTGAGTGGATTTAAAAAACATATATTTTCCAACAACATAACAGACTACTACAGTAAGCATGATAACTATAAATAATAAAAGAAAAACAATTCTAAATAAAAGTCATTTAAGCCTTTTTTTTTTTTTGCTCAATTATGAATGAATAAAATATTATTTTTTTTAATGTTGAAACAACAAATATTTTAATTAAAAAGGAGGCATATCCGGTTTTACTTCGATAGCAAAGATGAATACGCAAATAACCAGGTGTTTTTTCTCTTCCTTTGTTTTGTTTCTAAAGCACGCGTATTAAGTAATAAAAATTAAAGATCCATACAAAAAATATTGCTTGTGGTATAAGAATAATAAACATGTGTAAGTCTTTTCCAAGAATGACGGTCCAAGACCCTTTTTCAAAATTCTAAAAATATTTTCATAAAAAATAGGTTAAATGTCCGCTCAAATTTAAAAGATATGCAAACTTCTTCATAACTTTTTCAAAGGCCGTAGGCAAAATTTAAAAACAATACACACAGAATTCGATTCTGCTGACGTCGACGTCAAAGCAGGGATGAATTGACGAGAAGTGAAGAAACGAACAGCCGAAGGTCACCAGTAAAAAAAAATTCAACAAGAGGCAAGCATGAGTAAAAAAATACTTAAGTGAGAAAGCGATCGATGGAAAATGCGTTGCTTGAATTGTTGGTGGATAATTTGACGCTCAAATTTTACGGTTCGCTATTTGTATGAGTATTTCCCTATACGCTACGCGAGTGGCGCAGTGTTTTCAGCACTTAAATGCGGGACGCAAATAATACTACTGTTGCGAAGCTGGGGAGTGTCCCTCTGGTGGATGTCGCTCGGGACAGAGGCGACTGGCGGGCATTAGTGGCAGCGGTCAGGACCGTAAAACGGTTGTGATGGCCAAAGAAGAAGAAGAAGAAATACTACTGTATACATTCGGGATACGGGTATACATTCGAAAATATCAAGTACTTATGCAAAGCACTTGCAGTTGCGGTGCTCTCGAGTAGATCTCTGCTCAGGATGTATGTTGCTGCCGCAGTAACAGCAGAAAACAGCGCTGTTGCTGCGCTAAATTGAAAATAAACTTGAAATTAACTGATTGGCCAATAATTGCTTGGTTTTACATGTGAGGGTTTGTCATTCTAAGATTTGAAGACTACTTTGGCTTCTCTCCATCTAGTGGGAGTGTAGTTGATCTTCAGACATCAGGGTATACAGCACTATTGCTTTGGACAGTGATGCCAGATCGACTTATTACATAGAGCAATTGAAGCGTTAGTCCAAGTAGAATCACGAAAGGGCATAGCCGGGTTTTAAGGGGAATCGGCCCCGCTATTATTTTTATTTCAAGTTTGCAGTTTTGAAGATCATCAACCGATAGTAACTTATCGACGAGCATTTATGCCACTGGAAATTCTAAAGATGAGTCACGATAAAAAGTCACTGTTTGCTGTGGCGTTTGTGCTAAAATGGTTTTTGGGCCGGTTTTTTTCGAAGATGAAGATGGTCTAAAGCGTATGGTGCACTACTGGTTTCAACAAGATGGCGCTCCACTACACACAAGCCACGCTAAAATTGGTTTTTTTAGGTAGTTGTTCCCTGGCCGATTGACTTTGACTGGCCACCGCCTTCGTCAGATTTGACACCTCCAGGAGGCTAATACCTAAATGTTCTTTCAATTTTAAATTTCTTTATAGTTTATTTACTTCACTCCACCGCTCAAAAGCCAAATCAGTAAACTCATATTACATTTAGTTTTCAATTCCAAGGAGCAGGCATCAGCATCTTTAGCCATAATGCGTGTATATTCATCCTCCAGTCCATCAATACGTGGCATACTAAGAAAGTCAGTGATTCAATTTCAGCTAAAGTATTTCCACAATCAGAAGGCAAAACTCACGTAAAAACCAATCGCAGCATATCCTGTAGCATGGAATATCCAGGCGGTAGTAACAAACGCTTACTATCACATATGGTACGTAAAATGCAGGACTTGATATCCAGGCCAAAGCTGCAAGAGAGAAAACTCCTAATAACAAAACAAAACCACATCTCTTCTAAGAAAGTTCCTACTTACACAGAACTAAGTTTACTGAAATGATCAAACAAATCGCGACGATCACGATGTCCATAGTAATGATGATGTTTGTAACCATTCCACTGGGGTTTGGGTGTAGTCCACTTGTTCCAATTGCCCAGCTTCCATTTGTTTTCATATTTTTGGTTCCACTGCTGCCATTTGTAGGGATTCGCATAGCTGTCATCATCAATGCGATGCGTTTTCAAGGGACGCGTTCTCCACTTGGGTTTTGGTAAAGTCTTGGCCTTGAAACGCCAATCCGTGCCGGGTATATACACATAGCTATCGGGCAACTGCACAGGTTTTTTTGTGGTGGTCTTGGGCAGAAAACGTTTGGGATAGATATCATTTATGGTGCCTGGTATGGGATAGTAAACCGCTTCTTCGATAACAAAACTAATACCCGTCGGGAATTTGGAAAGCAATCCCGTGGCAAAGTTAGCCGTAAATTTCACAAATGAACCAGGCGGAAAGAGTAAAGCTCTTTTCCTACGCGTGAACACTCGCGGCAGCCCAGAAGATTTCAGTTGCGTTCGTTTGGAAGTCTGTTCCGCTTGACCAAATCCCACAATAAGACAGAACAAGTAGATTAAGATCTTAGCTGGCATCATCTTCGAGAATCACTCACTTTGTGAGCTGATAAATGGGTAAAGAGAATTTATTTATGGTAAGTACTTTCTCTGCGCTGTGAATTGCTTGTCACAATATTTATTTAGAACTGATTGATGTCTTGATACTATTTACCTTAAGCCGTAACCCAATTGGAAGGGGGGTTCAAGTACACACCTGCAGTACATCAATCAGTGTGAGACTGTGACTCAAGTGGCTAAGATCTTGAGATGGAAGGCAAATGGATTTACTTAATTTTACTGTGGGGTCTCAGCGAATCTTCCGAAGCTTTGCTGTATCCTGCCTCTTCCAATTTGGGTGTAAGTGGTAAAACATAATCATATCTAAATCAAAAGTAAGTCCCTTTCACTTCCAGCTAACCTCTTCAGTTTCCGTACCCCTGGCTGAATTCTTCCCGGAACGTAGGATAATTGTTGATTGGTGTTTCGCCATCGGCTATACTTTTCCCAACAGTTTGTCAAACTTCTACAATATACCCATCTGGCCAGGTTTTGCCAATAACCCAAGAAAACGTGAGATACCACATCTCAATCATACCGATGTTAATTTCTATACCAAATATGGCCATGACTTACTCTCTGGACTTCATCCAAAGGACTTTTCGGCGGGACAACTATATGGATTTCTAGAGGATACCCTTAAAGGATACGGTTTTGATGAGACTTGTTTGCTGCGTAGTGTCTGTGAGCTGGCCCAGCATCCATTTGATGACAATCATCGGCATATGTTTAGTGATATAGTAACGTTTGTGTTAAGGTAGGTTTGATAGACTTAATTTTAAAATTTAAATTAAATTTATCTTTGTTGTTTAAGCCCTTCGCAGCATGAAGGTTTCTTGGCCACGGAACAGTTGTACCAACAGGTCTACGAACAGGCCGAACGTGATGGTTTCCTGGGACAAGATTGCGGGCAATTGTATGCCCATTGCCAACATGATATCTTAAAACTGATCAGTAAAGTCATGTTCCACTAATAAATGAAGTAAATTAGCAATGTCCACGTATTTCATTAGCATTTCGTTAGCTCATTACTTAACTGTACGCAGCTTGAAGTAGTGTTTTTCCAACGGGTTAACTTGCTCCACTTTCTGCTCCAGTTGACGCTGTTCTATTTGTGCGAGGAAAAGACTTCAATTTGAAAATTTGCGTTTTTAATTTTTAATTAACTTTTTGCGCCAAGTTTGGTCGAAATCGGTCATCTATATAGTATTATAGAAAAGTAAAGTCTGAAAAGTAAACAAAAAAAAAGATCCAGAAAATATACATTTGGACTGGATATTTTCTTTAATATCCTTTTTATCATCCATCGGAGCTGAACAATCATCCAAGGGATGATCATTTTTCATATAGCGCGAACACCAAAATTAAAACGATTCCAAAATCCACTCAGAAATTTGAACAGACCTGTTTGATTCTAAGTTTTTGGGAAACTCGGATCACAGAACTGTTCTACTTATTTCCAAGAATCTAGCGAATTTGCTGAAATTTCTAGCAAAGCCTCAAAGATTCGATTGGATAGATCACGTTCTAAATATTTTTTGGTAGTTGGCGGTGTATAAACCATGCTTATTTTATTACCTTTACTTTTACCTAGGAACTGGACATTTCGGATACCTTTTACTTTACCTGGGAATATTTTATAGATCAGATAAATTTGAACCTTTCCAATCACTGGCTCTGGCTGGGAACTACTGATATACATAGACTTATGATATATCTAATAAGGTATGGCGGTCGAGCAGTGAGCTCTCTGTTCAGTTTTTAATTTGAAGTGTGTAGTTGTTACTTGATGCGAAAGGTTGTGTGCACGAGCTTTCAGAAAAAGCTCTCAGTTCTCAATGTTAGGCAGAGCGCTATTCCTGTTACCGAGTTCTCGGTATGAATCAAATAGATATAAATGGGGCGTCAAGAAGAATCGTTCGGGTTTATAAAGATCCGGCCACTTAAGTTGGGTAATATTTCTACAGCTGTGGGTAGCTCAACAATCAATAAGCTCGCTGCCAGTTGGGTGCTGCATTTTTACAGGTGAAAGAGTCAAAAGAAAGTGCATCTGTCGGGCGAATGCTTTTTGGACTGAGCGTTTGTTAAAAGTCCATTTCGTTGACCCCTTCCAATAAAATACTTTGCCATTTAATTTCATCTAACCAATCTGGTTACTATATTCAAAATATCCACTTCACATTTGGGAAAAGAACGCTGGCAATCACCACCCAGGAAACCGATTTTCTCGGCTCGCTCATATCTATCACGATAGAGTTTTTCCTCATCAGCAAATCCTTCGTGTTGAGAGGGTCTAGAGAAATGAAACAGAAATGAAGACCATTAGTAGGGTAACACCACCTTCAATGTAGTCCACTTACGTTAGCAAAAAAGTAATAATCTGTACGATCAGGCTACGATTATCATCAAATGGATGCAAAGCCAATTCGCAAACACTTCGCAGCAGACAGGACCTATGCAAACCATAGTCCTGTAGAACGCGTTCTAGTCCCGCATATAGTTCACCCGCTGTTATATCATTGGGATGTACGCCATTACTCAGCTCCAGATCATTCTCGAGCTGACGTTTCTGACGACGTGACAGCGTATCGGCCCAAATGGCAACATTGTAAAACGACGCAGGACTGAATGGTAAATTATAGTTCATCTGGAAGCCCAAATCCATAAAGCATTTTCGTTTATCGGGTAATTCGACGGGCACTGACATCGAGGTGGTTAATTGCAGCACCGATGAGGCAGGATAAAATAATAAACCATGTATGACTCGTATACGGAGCAGTCCAATCAGGGCCACAATAACCAGACTACTCATTTCGTTGTACTGATATTGCGTTGTGCTGCTTCGGGCGACGCATTTCGATGTGAGCCAAGCGGATTCGTGGGCTTTGTCTTCTTCTTTTGTTTATTTGGGTCTTTAATTAAGCAGAACTGTTAATGAGTAACGTATTGACCAGTAGAGAATGCGTGAACAGAAATTAGAACTAAAAGATATCAGAACTGGAACGCATGAGCTTAGGTAGAAAGATCGGAAAACACGTGACTAAGCAGAATTCTTTAAAATGGGTCTAAGTGAAGCTGAAATACCCTACACCAAAGTTGTAGAATAGGTGAAGTCATTCACTGAATTTAAGCTCCTGAAGAGAGGGAAACAAAAGCTTCGCGTAGACTGAAAAGCTTTCAAACTCTTGTAGAAAAAGTAACTGTAAAAATTCCACTGGACTGATTCAAAACTTATTCTAGATTTAAGTACGAAATTATTGATTCAAGAACAAATCGAGACAAATTTGAGAGTAAATCGAGATTGAATCAAGAATTGTCCCGTCTAAAAACTTCAATAAGACAAGAAATTCTTGATTTAAGTACAAAATTCTTGATTCAAGTAGAAATCGAGAAAGATTTAAGAGTAAATCGTGATTGATAAATCGGTCGGCATTGATCTGAGAGCGCAACAAGATGGAATTAAATGCAAAATGGGATTGGTTAAAGAACATTTCGGTCTTAGATTTAAATCAAGAAGTGTGAACTTAAGCATTGTTATGGCTTAAATTAAGTATGATTGGTTCTTATTTTAGTATCAAAGATCCTTATCCAAGCATTACTTGGGCATAAAGTACTTAAGTTGATCTAGTAAAAAAGGAAAAACTCTTGTAGGTTCTTCTTTGAGTTTGAGAGCTATTCAGGTCACGTTAAAATTTTTTTCTTTTTTTATATCCAGCTATATCAATCTCTCATCCAGCAGCTCAAATGCAGAGTTTCTGGCTTTACAATCGAAATAGTGACTTAAATTATTGACTTATTAAAGCCTAAATTTAACATATTGAGTTGACTTCATAAACCTAAACAAAGACGACATACCCCACTCTTTCAAATGTAGCTCAATCTGTCAATGGTTAAAGCAAACAAATATTGCATGAGTTTCACACTGACCCTTTGAAAGAGCACAAAGATCTCAGCTTAAACAAAAGCCACACATTAGTTAGCCATGCGCTCCATTGTATACAAGTTGAATCAGGAGGTTCTATTAGTCAGCGTACTACTGACTCTGGGAACATTCATCAGTTTTACAAATAGCAGCTCCAACACGAGTTTTACTCAGAGTCTGAGTCGTTCCAGACGTGTGGCCATCTATGATGGTGGTGGTGTATGCAAGGTAAGTTTCTCGTCTAATTAATCCATGAGTTTTTGCCTTGAACTCTACACTTGATAGCTAGTCGCTGGTGTGGCCCATCCCGTCAAACAGAAGGATAAGGACCAATCCTTTTGGTTCTTCTATAATCTACAAGCACAGTACGTGCCCACCAATATACCCATTTACTGGTGGAGTTTTTGGAATACCTCGACGTTTGTGTCCAAAGCTCGTGAATGGCGAAATGATATGGGTATAACACTGGAACGAGATGAGGCACGCAGTTGGGTGTATGATGCCATTGAACTGGGCATGGAACAGTGAGTGGCAACTGATGGGAGCAGCACGACAAAGATATTACTATGAAATTGTTTTTATAGATGGCATGGAAAAAATGGAGCTGTCTGCCTGCTAAGAGGTATTTGCGAAATCTCACAAATGCCGTTTGAAAATAACAATATTTTCAGTGAGATACTCAATACGGTGTTAATGTAAGTCAAGACCAGTGTATGAAATGTTTAAGTACCAGCGAAGGTGTATGCTCAGTGTGAATTTAGACGCTGTAGTAGCAGCTGAAAGCAGCGCTGCTACTGAGCTGCATCATTTTGCTAATAAGTTGACTAACTGTTATCCGATCTTTACCAATCCTTTAAAAGAATCTCGATAACTAAATGTATCCAGAAGGTAGAATCCTTCTATCTATAAAGCTACCGAAGATATGACGATATGACGAAACTGCGGGGACGGGAGGATGCATGCCAAAAGTTAAAAAAAACTTCAACAGCCTGCAAGTATAGGAAGTTTATATCCCATAATGTCAAACCTCAAACTCTTACCATCTCTGAGATCTGTTTGCTCATACGGACATACAGACGGACAGACCGACGGACATGGACGGAAAAATTTGTTATCGCCGTTCAATAGTCGCACGTTGTAATCTTACTTCTTCACTTTGCAGAGCAGTTATATGAATCATTCTGATTTGAACTGACTTCCTTTCAATGACACCTTCCTTTTCCATTCGACGTGCTGCGACATTCCGGTATCGCTGTGACAAGACTTCTTCTTGGCATCGTTACAAATATCAAACTGTAAACGACACAGGGGAACAGCCATTTTGTTCTGGTCCAGTTTTGTCCACTGATTACAAAACTGGTCTCGGTTTGACTCCATCAGCTTTCGTTTTAAAGATATGGCGGAAAATGTGTTTTGCATGTTTTTTCGTATTGAAAAAATTATGAATGTCTGCGTTTATGAGTCTTATGCGACAGAACACATCAATGCAGCCCCAAAAAATCAAGCGAGCAGCATCAGCAAGCCCGAAGGTGTCCAAATTGGCCTTTGAAGAGATTTATTCATTAGTTTATGGCAAATTTTTAAAATTTGATTGTCAAGTACAGGCCAGAGTTAAAGTTAAAACACTTTAGCAAATACCCCATAGACTGTTTTTAACTACTTTTAATTTTTTGGTATCGGTGAACCTATCGGTGGAAATTCATAATCAGGGATGCAAACCGATCGGAAATAGGGACAGGTTCGGTTCAGTGATTCACACAGTTTTTAAGCCACCGGTTCGGTTCGGTTCAGTGGTTCAGTCTTATTTTATTATAGCTTTTATGAATCCCAATCTTCCCTCAAATCTGTGCGGAAAAGAATTCGCTAAAAAAATTTATGTTCTTGGATTCTGAAAATCTGACAAATCTCTAACCTTAAAGCATATCCTTAAGTATAACTACCCGATATTCTCATGGACTTTAGAAATCAGTACTAGTTAAAAAAAAGGATAAAAACTGATCTTTAGGATCGCGCTTAATTCCTTTGAATCTCAACCCTTAAAGCCTGTACTTAAGGATAACGTACCGAATTTTGCTTTAATCTGTTTGAAAAGTTACTTTTTTCAGTCAGAAAAGTTGCCAAAATCGCATTTCTATTCAAGGATCGTCTTTAATTTCGTCGAGTCTCTAGCCTTATAACCTTTCTTAAATATAAAGACCCAGTTTGCCCTCAAATCTGAGCGGAGAATTATTTTTTCGAAAGTTTTCGAAGAAAAAGCAGTTCTTGAGTATGTCGTCACAACTAACCTTAAAATTTGCTCGGAAAGTCATTTTTTCGTACTTTTGAAGTTGCGTCAAATCCAAAATGATGTAAAAAATTTATTTTTGTTCCAGGATCGCCCCTAATTCCACTGAATCTGAACCCTTTAAGCCCATTCTAAAGTCTAACATTCACAAATCTGATCAGATAGTAATTTTCTTGGATTTTTGAAGCTGCAGAAGTTTGAAAAAAAAAAACTTAGCAGGGTGATACTATTTGAAGTAAAATAAAGCTAGGTCCGTTGGGTTCGAACATATTATAAAGTATTAGTTCCGGTTTTTAGAGGCATTGTTTGTTTGAACCAATTTCTATTTATTCTAGCTCATAGTATAACAAATAAGGTAAGGCGCTCACTGTGTGCGCCCTCAGTAAAGTACTCAAAAAGTACGCAAAACGCTTGTGCTTTGCGTAATCTTGGTGCAAAAGCTAATTACTACAAAGCTGGCGCCAACAGCTGAGAGTGGTGACCGGGTGTTAAGTTTATTCAAACAAAAAACTTTTCATTAGATGTTCCGAGGCGGGATCGAACCCACGACGTCTTGCACAGTGGTCGCACACACTAGCCGCTGAGCCACCACGGCCACTACTCAGGCTTGAAGTAAGTGAGCGATATACAGAAAACAGACAGCTTTTAAAATTTTGAATTTGCTTCCAATGCCGACCCCTGGCTTAAAACATAAATAAATAGTAGTTCATTTGTAATAATATAATTTTGTGTAACTTCTGCATGAATACTTAATCAAAGTTTTCTCAACCTCTTCCCCTAGACCCACCCTGGACAACGTGGCTGAGAAATATCTGCTTGCCCGAGATGCGGGGCGTAATGGAGCCGACTGTATGAGAACCTATAAAAATTGTAACCCAAAACTTTGGCGCTGGTTGACACATGTGACCAAAACCTCGTTTTGAATCATACAAAACCAAACAGGCCATTCGTCTAAAGAAAGTCTGATGTGTATAATCTTATGGTAGCCGCACATTTTTCAAATAAATTCCCAAACAATTTAAAAAAAAAATTTCCGTACTTGTATTATCGTTTACTAGCCTAGTGGAGCATCTCCTTACGTTTTACTTCTTTAACCGGACTATTTGATCTTCTTCAGTGTGGCACGTTTACGCCACTCGGCCCAGACCTCGCACAACATCGGCCGATTCCAGCAAATACACTCGCTGAGCGGCAAAGCATCAGGCTTGAGGCGACGACACTCTGAGAATGATGGATACGGTGTCAGTGGTTTGCTGCAATACGAGGGCTTTGAGGTCTTATGACATTTGGGGGGAATACGGCCAGCGCGGTGGCAGCGTCTCTTAAAGCGAGGACAATCCTTATCATCTTTCTTGCATTCAACCGGCTGTGGACAGGCAGTTTTGGGCTTTTGGTGCTTACGACGCTTTGGTGGCGGCTGTTTGGCCTTCTCGAAGCAACAGATCTTCTTTGGCTTGACGGCCATGGGCGGACAGGCGACCCAGGTCTGCCAATACTTGCGACTAGCCTTGTCCGATTCCACATAGTAGATATCATCGAATCGCGGGTTGAAGGGGCAATGTGGTTCATCTTCATCGCAGAAGGGATTCAGCCACATGGATTTGAATTTTGGCTTCAATGACTTCTCGTGTTGCTTTATGGCTTGCATCTCGGGTTTACCGCAGGGAAATTTAGTTATCTTGCATTTGTCTTTAACATTCGCCTCGCAACCAGCACCGGATGACATGCGCAGGATAGTGGTACGATCTATGCGTGCTGGCCGGGGTACCCTTATAGCTTGCCTCATGAAGCCGCGTCCCACAAAAAGATGCAAACAGCACATGATTGTACAAAAGTTTTTTTTAATATTTTGGAATTTTGTATAAGCTAAGCAGATCGATCGATTTGTTCGGTCGAACGAATGTTAAAATGTATATTGTGTAGGATAGGCCAAGGCCAGATAATTGAGCAGGTAAGTGAAGTTGTTTTCCAGGTAGCTTTGTTGGTGTTAGACAATTTTTTTTTTCACTTTTTAGCGTTACGTAGCTTTAATAAATTTACAGCTTTTGGCTATGGTCGGATGTGGCATGGGTTTTCCTAATCCTCTAGTACTGATCCATAATTGCAAATAAAAGATAAGTGCACTGTCTGTAATTAATGGAGCTAAACAAATTTGTATCGGGCTATACCCACGTACGAAAAGACGGACAGCTATTCAGATAAACCTACACTCAGAGAAAAAACCAAGAAGATCGTTCTTGATATCAAGTATATTTAATTTTGAAAGTACGACAAGTACGAAGATTCTTGGATCCAAGAAGAAAAATACTGAAATCAAGAATAGAATTTCGAGAAGAGTATTTTTGGTCATTTTCTTAAAAATCTTTGGTTGCAAGCATAAAAAATTCCGGGTCTCCGTTTTTGACCCCCCGCACTTCCCACGCCATCAAGCTCGAAGTCGAGAACGATTGTGTTCTCGGATTCGAGAATATTTCTTCTTTAAAAATCAGTAAGAACAAATACTGAGTCCAAAAAGAATTCGTTCTCGCCGATTCGTTCTTCATTTCTCTGGGTGTAGTGTTCCTAACGAACCAGGTAAACAAATTTATGTGCGCATGAAACAATTTTTGAAATCAATATTCCACTGTAGCATTCCTCAGCTACTGTTTATGTTCATATGTATTCTCTGTTGAATTTTCTGGTTGATTATTGAACTTTAATCAAACCTTGACCTTGAGCCTGCTAACATTCACTTTGACTATATTGGGAGGTGTTCCAGAAATCACTAGAGATTTTCGTATAAACGATTGGTTTTTAAACTAAACTATGAGAATTTTTATGTAAACGGTCAAGAATAATGTCGCCTACTAGATGATAGGACAGGATAAACGTACGCTTGAAATTTACTTGGTGCTGTGCAGACGGTTTCAAGTCTCTCAACTTTAGTCATCTTATCTAGTAGACTTGCATTTTGGAGACACTTCTCATGTAAAGCCAAGCAGTTGTACCGTTTATACGAAAATCTCTAAAGATTTCTAGGACACCTCCGACTAAAATTCTAACAGAAATGGGTCATTTCCTTTTTAATTTTTGCAAACTGGATTAATTAGCAATCCTCAGTGCGTAAGTTATAGTTTTTTTGACGACCATATAATCGAGGAACTTTTAACTCAGATCCCATTTCGTCACCAATTCTCATTTCTTCAAATATTACATAATAAAATTCTTTATTTTTTCTTGTCTGAAGTAGCTAGGCTATGGGGGCTTGTAGCTTGTCAATCTATTATTTAAAAACAATTTACTGAATTTAAAAAATTAATTTTCTTTAAGGACATTCTCATCGGCTTTCGTGTAAACATTGCTTTTTCTAATGTATGTTCACAATTTCATATCATATCAAATGTCTATGGCTACTAGATCAGGTCTTTTCTTTTTGACGAATTGAATCCACACGAAAACCGACTCGGAACAGGGCCGATAAGTTTATTTTTATCTGGAACCAATTAGAAAAATGTTCATTGAAATATAAACATAAGATGTTGTAGGGACCTGCATGCACCGAAGTGGCATCCCTGTTAAGGCGATAGACGTTATTATCGATAAGTCGGCAGTCATCGTCAGTCGTTCAGCAGCCGCCGCCGTGATCAGCAGACTTCAGCCGTCAGTCGTAAATCAGCCGAAATTAAGCCGTCAACTAAACTTCAAACACACTCTCATTTAATCTTATTATATTACCTTACTAACTACACGAATATCTAAATAAAGACACATAATTATCTTACATATATGAAAAGCTTTGACTTACTTTGCGGCTTTTTAATTAACGGCCATATTATTCAGTCCCAGTTGAGACCGTTAAGTGAGATATTGGTGTAATTAATTTCAGACTAATTTATCGGTTATTTTATTCTTTTGCATTCTTTTCTATCACTTGTTGTTCGCTCTTAACCGGCTCGTAATTTGTCTTTTTGGTAAGCTTTTGTCTTAGGATTTTACATCCGTTAACATCCTCACAATTTAGTACCGCGTGTCCCGATGACAGACACGATTCATCAGATTCCAAATGGCATTGTCTGGTTTCCTCGAATCGGATCATAATATATGTACTTGTTAAGGGAACGATGAGTCTGAAATAATTTTCAGGTAGCAAAATCCTCAATTTTTTCAAGCGGTTAAAACGGTTGGCAGTACCTTAGCCACAGCTGATGTCTATATTACTGGGAAAACTGACATTTTCGAACTTTCAACAATTTTCAATAAAGCAATTAGCTTAAAAGTCGCTAGGAAAGTCTACTAATGATAATACCAATAAATCTTTGAATCACATAGCAACACAGACAACCTGCTTTCTGGTGCTATGTTGGTAATTGAGAAAAACCAGCTTTCAATACCGCTTGGACCAAATGAAAGATAAAGTTACTAAAATAAGTGATTCTTTTATACTAACCAATCGATTTACCGACAAATCCTGTTAATCAAGCTGGGTCTGCATTGCAAGCTTGCAAAGTGAGACTATCTGTAAGTAAACCAAGCATTTTGTAAACGAATTTCGGCTGAATATGCAGTTTCTTTTTCACAGAAGAAGAAAACAATATATCATTTCATTGATCAACTCTAGTTTTTGTTGAATTATAAAAAAAAATTTATATAATTTTCCATAATCTAGCAGGCCTTGCTTCATTTATATTTGGCCTGTCAGAGCAGAAAGATTTCTAGTTTTTGCCACTTCGTTTTATCGTACACAAGTCAGACCCCTTTGGAGCTAGATAGTATATTTTTATTTATTTCGGCATTTCTCCAAAGAAATATTCACACGTCCAAAATCATCCATATAAAATCTTAGTGGGTTTCACCAATTATCGTAGAACATAGTGAAGAATGGTTAATATGCACGGTTGTACAAGAATCATGGTGAATCGCTGTATGGACTTGCTTCGTGCACGCATTGATTGCGCCCAGACACGTCACATTGGCAAGCGTGTGACTGTACCCCCGCCTGCGTGGCCGTCTACCGGAGGATCAGCTGATGCGTGAGCGCGAGAAAACTAAGATATATCATGCCAACAAGCGTCGCTCGATGTGGGAGCAGGACGAGGGCAAGACCCAGAAACGGAATGCTGTGAATGAGGAAGAAGTGACCCGTCTGGATGACGTTATGTACAGGCATAAGAATCTACGCGAACGCCATTTCGATCGCACTTGGGCGAATTTCCCCGAAAATGTACCAGTGAAGACGCAAGTCAATTATGAGATCGAGGAGCAGCCCGTGATGCGTCGTCGAATGGCCAGTGAACGGCCGGATACGGCTAAGCCATTCGATGCTGGAGCCCGTAGTTTTATCACTCAGTGGGATAACAATAATGCCATGATCAATCGCAATCGATTGGTCCGCAACGCAAATAGTTGTCAGCCGCCCAAGATGTCTCGTAAAATGTACGAAATGCGCCTACGCAAAAGCAGTTCTACTACTAGCACCCTAACTTGAAATGATACACAACAATCGGTTAATTGTAACAATACTCTTCCAAATTCGTTGTATACCAAAGCTTGTAAAATACTGGCAAGTGTAATGTCAAAATTTCAACTAATTTGACCCAATTATTTCTGAAAATTTTCATTCATTTCAAACAAAAATACAGACAAAATTTAAAGTTTTCTTTTCGAATTTGCGGTGTTTCAGTTGGCGGGCTCGAACCAATGGTTCTTGGGTGCGAACCCTAGACGACTTACGTTCTAGAAAATTTAAAAAAATCAATTAATTTGTTAATGTTGTTCAACTTTAGTCGAGGAATACTTAGGTTTTGGAAATTTTTTTTTTTATATTTCTTTAGATTAGATATTCAAAAATATTATCCCAAAATGATTTTTCAGAACTCAGAATACTTTCGGAGATATAGTCATTTTTGTGAAGCAATGTTGTTGCCTAAATGACCGCATTCTCAAAATACTTAAAACTTTAAACGTGATTTTCACGAAACCATGTTATTCAAACATGTTCGCACGATAACTCAATTTTTCTAATCCGATTTTGATGAAAAAAGCCAAAAGCCAAAAGACGCAGAATTCGGGAGATCTTAGGCGCTTTAGATACTGTGGGTCGCAAAACTGAGTTGCGAGCTAGACTTTGACATACTATAGACTTGAAGAAGACGAAACTGATTTAGAAGATATCGATGGTTAACTATATGCCAAGATGCCAGGGCCTGAACGAATTCAAATGGTTTATTAAATGATGTACTGGAGAGAAGGGTATAAAAAAAAAATAGGTATTTATTAAAAAAATAAAAGTAGGGTAGGGTAGTGTATGAGATGAGAAGGAAAAGAGAAATAAAAGATTCTTCCAAAAAGATTTCTGTTTTTTTATCGTGGTCAATTAGGCTGAAAGCCAACTGGAGCACGAGAAAACGTTGTCCAAGACAAGAAAGTGTAAACATAACAAAAAAATACATATTTGGTTTTTTTATGGATTTTTTTTTTTTTTGTGTGTGTGTAAAGGCCTTGTTAATACTGACTGCGAAAAAGTTAGAAATCAATCAACTATCGGGCTGTGGTAAATTTTAACAGGAGTAGTACAGGTTCTTACAGTTGGAAGCTTTGAGATTCCTGTTAAGATTGACAACGTACCGCGAAAGTTGAATTCCATGTAGTTGGATATGGGATTTGGATATTTTGACAATACCGTAGACCTGTTGGTGACTAAGACTGGTACCATGTTGATGCGTAGGGCCGATGATCAAAGCAAAGTAAATTATAGGAAAATCAAGGCAGCTGAACAAATCTTATTTTGTAACCGAAAAGATGATTGAGCTATTGGTCGGATGTCATGAGAAAATTGCGGATAAGCAGGTGCAGAAGGGCATAACAGAGAATAGTATCAGGAGAAATATGACCGAGAATGTTTTGGAAGATTTACTGGTGACCAGGAAGAATGGCGAGATGAGTTTGTATCGTGACACAAATGAAGTAAATGTAGTAGACAGTGACGTTGATTATGGTCAGGGTAAGCTAAGAATTGCTTCATGTTGGAGGTAAAAATGGTTTATGCAAATATTTGTTGAAAAGTCAGCTATAACAGGGTGATCCAGAGTTGAAAGAACAGATTAAAGATGGTGTGATAGAAGTTGAAAAGGCTGGTGAGTCTAACGAAAGAGGCAAAATAGACGTGATAAGCGACAGCGTTAACTGTAGAGAATGGCAATAGGGTTGAAGTAAGAAAATTACCAGGGGTCTTACAGGGTAAGGAAAGTGAAAAACGTAAAAAGTACAAAGTTCAGAATGTGGAAGAATTAGATAGACCTCGTAAAATCAAAACCTTCGGGTTGAAGTACACGTCAGGACTGCCGAATGTGGGATCCCGAGAGTAAGCAGAGCCATTTGAACAACTCGCCGTAAGTTAGATAAATGTTGGCTTTTCACACCAGCTTGCATTAGCTTTTACGAGTTCTTCGTGTAGCCTCAGTCAATGTACAGAGCTAAAGCTTCTTCTAATGTGTACTGAATTTTTAATAGGAAGTTTGGGGGCGTACTCAACGGAATTTCTCAATTTTGGTTGATGAACTCGAATCTTGTCTAGCATTGTCATAATTTGCGATGCACTGTTTTCCAGCATTATATAAACTCGATCCAATTAGCTCCGCAACTTTTGTTGCCTTATGTTTCATGAGGCATTCTGCGAAGTCTTTTTCAGTCTTCCAGTTGAAATAGCATTCCATCCAACCAATCCTTTTATTTTAGGTCTCAAGCCTAGTATTACTCCGATAACACTGCCTCCATTTTTCAACCAACTTTGCTTTAAATTAATTTGTTTCTTATTTTATTAGTAAATTTTGCTTTTCAATGACGTTTCCAAATACTCAGAACATTTTGGACGTTTTCGGCAAGCCATAACAAAAAAGAGTGCGTTTGCAAACCGACAAGGTGCCTGAAAAGTATTCTGTTATTAGCAGATGCAGGTTGCTGCAGCCAAATATAAGCATTTTACAAAAGACAACGGAATCATATAAACTAAAACAAAAGAATTAGACCGAATACTGCAGGATTAAAAACTTGCACTCCACGAAAGTCTTAAAACAGTTGTTGAAAAGAGATAAATTCGACTGCGAGATGCTACCACGATGTCACGGAACAATTTTTCTCGTAAATACATATCTTCAATTTAATTAAAACCAAATATAACAGCTGGAAAAATTAGCTTTGGTAATTTGCAAGCCAAATCTGTGAGCATTAGAAAACGCGGGAAAATAGTTTGCTGCAACTGCTGCAACATATGTTATGTTTGATAGCTCACAGCTGAGCGAATAAAAACCACAAGAATAAATGAAAAGTACCGATAGGCTTAAAAGTCTGTTGCTAATCGATTGCAAATCAAAAGTTTTCGGATTTTCATTTTTTAAAATTTGCTTTTTCTTCCGCTAAAACGGCTGTTTCGCCCAGTGTGCACCGGTCGCTACGGTTATGGGCAGCATTTTACAGGTACAGAGTATATTATAGTCGGGCAGGACCGACTTTCTTTCTTGTTTGATTTAAGATATTTTAATTTATTTGATTGCGATTTCCAATCTTCTTTGCTTCATATCAAGTATTTATATTCAGAACGTCATTAGGTCTGACCTTAATGTCTCGATGAATATATAAACGGGTTCGGGTTTGCCAAACGATACAAGTGCAAAAAAGCTGGAAGTCGTTTTGAACAATAAGTTTTCCCCGTCCACCTTCACCAAATGCTATAGAACAATCAATTCACTTGGTTTCCAAATGTAAA